>JALXFT010002638.1:0-56187 GCA_023376895.1 Aspiorhynchus laticeps | reverse complement strand
TTAGCGGCTTCCTATTTCATTTTAATGATATAAAATAATATATAAATATTTGTATAATTATTATTTTATCAGTATTGTTCTGCTGCTACACTACATTGTTGAGATGATTTCTTAGGAATAGCACAGCGAATGATACCATCATCATCATCAATAATCATCGTCGTTATCAGGATACTCACGGTAAGTTGTCTTGATTTAGCCCAATCATTACTGGACCTGGTTATCTACATACAGTTATAGCCTTCAGTTAGATAATATTTGCTTCGATTAGTTCATATTTCCCCCCAGCACATAGCATAATGTACAGTACTAAATGTACTGTATCTGACAATGACCGATGATATTTTACAAGTGCACTGTCAATCACTGCGCTGTCAACTTTGGCAATGTAAAGCCTTTTTAACCATGCTTTTTCTGTGTCCAAATTTGACTAATAATAATGCAAAAATGGTCACTTCAGATGAAAAAATTTTTTTGGGGGGTGGGGGGTGGGGGGGGCTCTTATTCAAAACAAACTTTGACAGAAATTATAGTCATTAATATTGCCTAAATAAATATCCAAATGCAAAACCTTATACATACAAATAATTATGACTGAAATCAGTTTCCAGCCACTATACACAGTCATGGATATACAGTATAGGGCTATACAGCCATCTAATGGTTACACAACGGTATTACAGATGATAAATGGTGCATAATTGGGATGTATTTATTACTAAGTTAAAATTACTAATATATATCAAATTAAATAATTATATTGTGTATTTATTTGTTTGAAATATTTTAAGTTTGAAATGTGTCATGGGAGTTCAAAGCAGCTGGTATTGTTAGACTAAAATGTATCTTTCTCAATTTCCAGGGAGTGGAGCAACTTTTCCATAAACAAACCTCTGATGCTGACCCAGAGGATGCAGTGGTAGTACCAGAGATCCATTGCCCTCATCAGACAAGAATCTTATTTTGTTCAGACACATCACCTTTGAACGACTGGGATCTTGATCTTCAGACACCTGATATTATGCAAATATTTTAATTTCTTTGGAGCTCTAGATTAAAACAAACACAGTTCACACGTACACAAGAGGTTGCACTTTATTCTTATTAGTCTATGCTGATCTTGAATTAGCATACCAACAGCACATGATTGTTAAGGGGATAGTTCACCCAAAAATAAAACTTCTCTCATCTTTTACTCACCCTCATGCTGTCTCAAATGCATATTACTTTCTTTCTACTGGACAGATAAACACAAATGAAGATTTTTAGGCTAATAACCCAACTCTGTGAGTCCTAAAGATGCTTTAAAAACCACACACAGTGACCGTGACAGTAATCCATCTGACCTTAGTTTAAATCAATATTTTTTTAAGTAAAACAACAGATAAGAAAAACACTAATAATTTAAACTTTTGACTATTAACAATCGCTTCCGTTCAGCTGTCATATGTGCATGGGTTACAATCCACTTGTGTCATTTGGATTCTCAGAGATGGATTATTTTCTTAAAAATCTTTGTGTTTATGTCAAGAAAGAACGTCATAAACATCTGGAATGGCATAAAGGTGAGTAAATAATTAGACAATTTTCATTTTTTTGGATGGACTATCCCCATAAAGACTGATATTGCACTCCATTATAACATACTCATTCACTGTTTTGTAGCTTATACTGTAACAGGAACTGTTGAAAGGATCATTGCAGTGTTTAAAACATAATGAATTTTTAAAATATTCTGTATACTATGTTCTTGTGCATTTTGTGTAGTAATGTAAATGATGAGAATACAGTGCATTACATGTAAACTATGCAGTTAGTGTTTTGTGGATTCCGGTCTTTCCTGTCACAACATAATTGCATCCAAGTCTTTCACTTTGATACTTGTGTATATGCTATAGTGACAATAAAGAATGTAAATTTATTTGAATTATTTCATATTTCATTTACATTCATTCAACAGGTTTATAAAAGTCACACTTGAAAGAGTTGATGATTGTTAAAAATGTATTTCCAATTTTAAATGTTAGATGATAATGTTAACTAAATAAAATAACTAAAAATTATCAGCATGATAAAAACAATTGGCAGCAAGAACATTGTTTTGTGTGGAATATGTAATAAAATGAGCTTGATTGTCAGGTTGGAGTGAGACTTTCTTGATGTCTGAATATATCACACATATATATGATAGTATTATCTTTCAAATGTAACAGCTCAACCTAATTAGACCCTACAATGCAAAAGAATCATGAGCAATAAACAAATATCCTACGAGAACATTGGCCATTATACAATATTTCCAGTATTACATACAGTACTTTAATAATTAACCCTCAATATGATCTTCTTTTTCTCTCGCGCTCCTAAAAGCTTATGTTGACAGGGTAGTAGCAACAGATAAATACAGATTGAATTCAAAAACAAAACTCCTAACTTTATATCATTAAAATGAAATAGGAAGCCGCTAAGAGACACTCACATCCACACTGACACAACAACACTGACGTCTTCACTTCCAGGTCAAGATGCTGTCAATCAAAAACTCAGTAGCCAATGAGAACACACCGCTGCTAGCCCCGCCCCCACGAGAGATTTGTGCCAGAAGGGCGAATGAAAACTTCAGAATCGTAAACGAAAACTTTAGAAGCGTAAATGAAAACTCTGGAAGCGTATTTGTAAGTACAGATCAACGAATGAAAGAGGAGAAAACCATTGCAAAACATGCAGTGTATTAAAAACGAAGTCAAACATTTTGTATGCAATTATTTATTTTTTTCAGTTTCAAAGACATTTTATTCCGTTTCAATTTATATTTTCATACGTTTCTTGAAAAATTACATTCATTTTAATCGGCACAAAGTTAATCCCATAAGTAGGCGTGTATTGAGTATTGATAAGGAGTGATGCAGCGAGAGTGAGCCTATAATCCTTCTAGCCTTTACCATCAATCATCGCGCCAATATCCCCCCCACCATCTTTCTTTTACTGGTGAGAACAGTTGTTTCACATGTAGTCTATAGTCTGCGCTGACTATAAAATACTTTATAAAATCACGGAATAATGTCTGTGATAACGTTCGACTGAAGATAGACAGATGCAAGAAACAATTTAAGTAAAACCAGTAAAAAGATGAGAACAAAAACCCATCTGTGTAGTTTTGGATGAGACACTACAGCAACAGACAGCAACCCAGCTTCATTATCTGTCATTATTAATTAGGCTGGTGTAATTTAACTGTTTGTTTAATTTAACTGTAGTTAACTTTAATAATAATTTAAAAAAAGCTAAAAAAGGGATAAGGCTAAGAGACCCCCACTGGATAAATTTGTATGTATACATTTTGTAATGTATAAATGACTTTTGATATTATTCTTATTAATATTTATACATAGGGTGAAGTCAGCTAAAATGGGCCACGTTTTGGTAAATGACTTATACATCAAACAAGCTATGCGTGAGATCTAATGATACAGTATTCTTATAAATTAGCATGGGTCTCTTAAATATATTTATATTTTTTAAATGTGAAAAAGTATCAAAGTTTTAAATTATGAGAGTTAGAGTATCAGCAGGGACCTTCTTGAGCCACGGCACAACATTCAGTTAAAATGGGCCAATATAAAAAGAGAACAACACAGGTAAGCTTAAAACATTTTATTTTTAATAGTAAATTGACACTATTGTCTTTAGTGTGCCATAGCAACACCATAAATGTATTTCATTAAATAGAAAGTTGAATGAATATTTAATTAAACAATGCAATTAAAAATGAACTGATCATGTTGTAGGTGTGTGTTTCTGTGCATTGGTATCTTTTGTGTGCATGTATGTGTATGCTTGTATTTTTTTAAAGACTTAAGATCTTGTATGCATACATATCTACAGTAGGCCTATAAACCTATTTCCATCCTCAATTTCTGTGTAAAAGTGTGTGTGTGTATGCAGCCCATTTTAATGACGTCTTCCTTTCTCTTCTCGTCTCTGTTTTCTTTCTTTGCTTGTCCTCCTGCCGTACTGTCTGCAATGCAATTTTTTAAAAAGACTGTTAAGATTTTGTATGGATACATATCTAGGCCTATAAACCTATTTTCACCCTCAATTTCTGTCTAAAAGTGTGTGTGTGTATGCAGCCCATTTTAGCTGAAAATTGTGGCCCATTTTAACTTAACCAGCCATTTCTAAAATGAGCTTTTTCACAAAAATAAAAGTTTATTTTATAAATTAAACTTTTTTATTTGAAAGAGCATGTCAGAACATTGTTCATAAACCTTTGCTTTGTTGGTAAGCTTGCTTATAATTGCTTTAGTACCCTTATTAGTGATTAATGACATTTTCTATGTCAGGCTCAATTACCTTACAATTTCTCTGACGAGCTTCATGTAACACTCTGCCCTGCCCGCCTTAAAAAACTCAGACCAATAAAAATTATTGTTACATGTCAACAAGTGTTGAAGCAACAATGCAAGATCAGTTATTGTGATTTTCTGTAAAATTTTAAAGAGATATGATGCTACAACCTTATTTGGCCCATTTAACCTGATAGCCCATTTTAGCTGACTTCACTCTATTTAAAGTGTCACCACTGTAAAACACTAAATCAATTATTCTATTTAAAATGTATTTTGTACATTTAGTTGAATAATTAAAGCAGAATACCAGTAAAAGAGATTCATCTGAAAGGTAAAATTAATGACATATATAGACATATGAATATTTACATATTTATTCATATAATAGCAACTATATGAATGCAAATTTAATAATTTCACATGGGTCTTACCTATAGATTTTTATAGATTTAATTCATGAAAATTTTAAAATAACACTATAAATTACAATAAATGTATTACATTTAAAAATAACACTGTAGTGACAACATTCCACTTGGGTCCTTTTTTTAACTTAAAAATATAAAATGAATCCACAAATCCAAAAACACTGGTGTGCCTACAAATCCCTCATTAACAAATAGACACAAAAGCTGTGATATTCAGCACACTGTTTGTCAGCTTATTTGATTGTCTGAGTGAGTTTGTTAAAGAGGGCAAGGCAAATCAAGCCTGGATGGGAATAAACCTTTTCACTTATAATTCTTAGATATTCATAAGAAATTACTGAACATCTAAAAGTAAACTATCAAAGAGATAAGATATCACGATATCAGAAGAGTGAGATATTATGGATTAGAAGTACAAAATGAAGATTTGTAAAGAAAAATGTTGTAGAATTACAATATAAGCCAAGAGGAGACATGTTTTCCTTTGCTGTTAACCAAACGATGTTTTCACGAGAACTCACACTACTCCTACATCCTATACATCGTCCGCTGGAACACCACTCTCTCATGAACACAAGTATGATGGTTAATGGAAGCTAGAGATTATAGTTTATGAAGTTTTAAATACAGATATTTTTCTTATGCAAACGCATCGGTTCACTTCAGGAGGCCTTTATTAACCCCCTGGAGCTGTGTGGAGTACATTTTATGATGGATGGATGCACTTTTATTGGACTTCAAAATCTTAAATCCCATTCACTGCCATTATAAAGCTTGGAAGAGCCAGGACAATGTTTTTTTCTGATTGTATTTGTCTGAAAGGAGAAAGTCATACGGGTGAGTAAATCATGAGGTAATTTTCATTTTTGGGTGAACTACCCTTTTAAGAGATATTTTGGTGGTTGCTATAATTAAAAATCATCACCTAATATTACAAGAATCTACATTTAAATTAGTAATATTTAGTTGAGTGTGTTTTAATAAGGGAAGTTTTGTTATAGGCAATGCATGTTAATGTTGTATAGGCTATATCAATTCACAACGCTCAAGAGATTTGTTATTGATTGGACATTTCAGTGAAAAATATAAAAAATTTAAACAAATAAATCAAATTTCAAAATGTATTATTTAGAATAAATGTTCAGTATTTTTGCTTTGGAAAAAAACACACGAACCGACAGTTGATGCTAGTTCCTGTCAGTGGGTGGCAGCAGTGAGTTGTGACGCGCCCGCTCCTCCAATAGAAACGGAGAAAGAATCTTCTCACAGCGCTGTCCTCGTTTAGCATTGACTCCCGATTAATCTGCCTCTGTTGGTGATTTATTAAGTCTATCAGCATTCGATATATTCGATTCTGTAACACCTGTTATCAAGCAAGGGAATGTACTACAGATAATCGTGTCAACGTAAGTAATGTGCTAACACACAGCTTGCTAGCATTTCTTGGGTCAGCAGGAGAGTGTATAAAAGCACACGCGAAACTTTTCGCCACGTTACCTTTACTGTAAGTTAGACTCGACATCTGCCGTTTATTAATAACCTTAATTCACTGCTCATCTGACTTTGTAGTGTATTTAGTCAGTAATGTAGTCAGCATTACGTAAGGATGATACAAATATTCAGACTTTGTACAGAGTTGTGGCCAAAATGAATAGAACAACAGTATTTTCACCAGCTAAACATTTTTTAAGTTATCTTTTGCTGTAGTGTGTCAGTAGGAAATATCAGTTTACATTTCCAAACATTCATTTTGCCATTAATTGTAATAATCTAGTGAGATTTTTTGTCTGACAACAGCCAGTGCTCCACACAGAGATCTGATCTGCTCATCCAATCTGTCTGGAATGACATGAAAAACAGAACAAACTGAGACAGACTGAATCCAGAAGAACTGAGGCAACATCTCCAAGATGCTTCAAGAAACCTGAAAAACTATGTGCAAGTGCACCTAGGGCAAAAGCTGCTTTAAATGCTAAGGGTGATCACATCAAATGTTGATTAAGTTTACTTAATAGAAGTTAATTGACAAAGAAAATCTATTAATGTTGTTATTTTTGACAGCATCCTCATTTTACAGCGTTTTTACACTTTTAACAGTACTGCAGATTTGCAGGTAGGTCTCTTGAAGCATCTTGGAGACATTGCCATAGTTCTTCTGGATTTAGTTACTAGTTACTGCTTTAAGTGCTACAGTGCATCGTATCCTCTTGACTGACTGCACCAGATTTTCAATTTCTTGCAGTGATATGTTACTCCACTCTCCCACCAAGACATGTTCAATTGTTTTTGACATCTTATATTAGACACATCAGTTTCTCTAGCCACATCTGCAGTCCTCATGCCTCCTGGACTATGGCATGTTCACACAGGTGATCAGGGACCCTGGGCATCTTCTGGTGTTTTTTAGAGTCTGTAAAACAGTCGATTCTGGTTGGTGTGTAAAAGAGGCTAATAGTATATATTAGTCATTTGGACTCATGCTAGATTGTAAATCCTATATATAAAAAAGCTATAAATAATTTCTGGTAGGAAATCAGTTTTATGCTACACACGATCTGTCTTTCATCCAGTACTGTTGTACTGCGAGTCTATTGTGATCAGGTGCTTGTCTCTGGTTCTGCCAGTAGATGGCACTATTTCCTTTTGTTTTGATGGGACTGGTGTCTGCTGACAAATGTGCTCAGTTCCTGATGCTTGTTTGTATTATTGTGAATTATTCCTGTGTCAGTTATACAGTATTAGGGAACAGACTGCATGCAGTAGCTCTATCTGTATTTTTTTTCAGGTTAAAGCTCTGGCCTTGATCAGCACGTTGTAAGTTGTCTTTATGCTTATCTCTTCCTCACTCAACTTTTTTAAGACTGGGTATGCATTATTTGAAACTCACACTCATAGGAAATAGTACCTTAATGAGCTGTTACATCTAAATAAAGAAGCACTATGATTGATATGGCATGGATCAATGTCAGTGATACTCAGATATTCAGTCTAAACTGTCAAAAGGAAATAATTAAGATGGTCCTCCTTGGAGGATTTGGTGTAGGCAGCTTGAAGTACAAATGTCTTATAAGCTTCTTTATAGGCTATGATTTCTTGCAGCTGTTGGGTTATCAGTACTTTGTGACTCGATTATAATATTATTCGATTATAATATTGTATATAAAAATACAACAACAAATGCTTCTTTTATTTTTAGATGGTTTAAAAAATAAAGCTAAATATAGCTGCAAGCAGCGATGGCGGGCCCAAGCTGTCAGTGCAACAGCCACGCCGGTGGCGTCACGAAAAAGTGGCACAGCGAGCACATGCATTTACAGTAACCCTCTGGCAGTCTAGTTTTAATTGATACAGCAATTAAAGGGTTAATCCAAACCATCAAGACTGTGAAAGACTGTTATTTTAAGAAATTGTCATGGCAACACCGTTCGAGATATCCAAAATCCGTTTACAAATTTAAGTTCCTGAATGTTTTGGCATCATGTAGACAAAGTTTGGTGTGTACAGTATAATGCTCCTCTGAGGAGTATGCATTAATTCACAGCCATATTTTTCCAAATATCCACATTCAATTCAAAATTGACTTCCTGTTGGTTGTAGCTAATGACTGTAAATTAGAAGGTTGTCCAGCTTGATGAGACCAATATATATACCAAGTTTGGTGACTGTAGCTAAAACTAACCCCCAAAGTTTTCTGAAAAGGTGGCGCTATGCAGTGCCTCTTCCACACCCTTTTATGAGCTTTTGCCAGTGTCTATCTATCATTAATACTGATATGTGTGTTGAGTTTCATGAAATTCTAAGCATGTTATCCGCCTCAAAATCACCGGAAAAGAATATTCAAGTTTGACACGTTGCCATGGCAACAGTATTTTAAGTTTATGTTTGCTCTGTATGTGTGCACCGAACACTGCGCGCGAGTACTCATTTAAGTTGTTCCGCGTCCTGTGTTTGAATGCTTAGAAACTCTTTTGAATGTTTAAATGGGCAAGGCATAAAAACACGTTCAAATGATAAGCTTCCGTGGCAACGCACAGCAGTGGCACATTTTTAGGATGGCCTCAGCCAGTCAGATGAAATGAAAGAGTTGAGCAATAGCACTGGTCATCAACAGAAACACAGCGTGATTTTCAAAAAGTCAGTGCTTTTTTTATCGCAACACAGACAGGGTGAATTTATGAATGAACGTGTGAAAGATCTGTCACAAAGGTGTTGTTACGTATCCTCACGCTTTTTTAAGTGGGTATACGGAAATCCTTGACCTTTGCTAGTAGGTATACGCAGTATACCTGCGTATCACGTAGACTACACCACTGACTTGCAAAATCCGCTATGGGACTGAGCTCCAATAGCTTCAGCGTCTTTTTATAGTACAAAATCGCTGTCAGTCAAAAGGAGATGCAGTCTTTCGACAGACCCTCCAATCATCACGCAGAAGCCCGGAGTCCAGGCCAGCACACTCCTCCATTCACCCCCAGAGACGCTGAGCGTCCATGGGCCGGACATAATCGCAGCATTTATCCAATGACTTTAGTTTTGAAGCACTGAAAAAAAACTGTTCAAAGCAGCCCCACTGAAGTCATTGGACGCTAGGCTTCAACAGGGAAATACACTGACGCTACGGGAATGTATGAGAAGGAAATCGAGTCAGCCGACCTGCTATATGTAGCTGATTCTGAACGAACTCGTCTTCGAGATGAACGTGTTCTAACGCATTTTTAGTCAATAAAGTGTTAACACAAAAGTACATATTTGACCATGAATTTTTTTACATTATAGGGGAAGCTGAGCTTCCCTTGCAGTCTTAAAGAAATCCACACTGATATATATATATATATATATATATATATATATATATATATATATATATATATATATATATATATATATACCATGTTAGTTAATGCATTTACTAATGTTAACAAATGAGACATTATTATAGTGTTACCAAAGCTTTTAATGATTTATGAGAATTTTTTAACGATATACTTTTCCATGAACTAACATGAATAATTTTTACTAACACAAAGTAAAAATATATTGTTCATATTTAGTTCATGTTAGTTGTGAATTAACCAATTGTTAAAAAACTATATTATTTAACTGTTAATTAACATCAACAATAATTATGTACCATGTATTAATTCCAAAATTTATTAATACATTATTAACATTTAAAGTTGTATCTTTTGAACATGACTATTTTTACTAACAATAAAAAGATTAATAAATGCTGTAAAAAATATTTTGTTCATTGTTAGTTCATATTATCAGTGAAGAATTAACATGCTGTAAAAAGATAGTTCATTTTTAGTTGAAGTTAGTTAATGCATTCCCTAATGTTAACAAATGAGACCTTATTATAAAGTGTTACCTAAACCTTTAATGATTCATAAGCATTTTTAAAAGGTGTTATTGGTCTATAAGCATTTGTGAAATATTCTGCCTGCATTACAGCTTAGTCTTCATCTGTGAGCTGAACCGTTTTACTGTTACATTCATGAGATGATGTAAATTCAGATGAATATCATGTCAGAGGGTGTCATAGTTCAGATATCAAATTAGTGTCAAATTATTATTTGCAGCACAAAAATTTGTAAGACCACGTGTATGTATCTTTAGATATTTTTTTATGTTGTAATTAACATAATTATTAACCTTATTATATAAAATTATGTTGTCAGTGCCCTACAAATTAACTGGTTCTTGGATTTTTATTTATTCGTGTCCCTAAGACTGACAGAAAAAGATAAGGCGTAGGAGATTTCTTAAGCTATAATGCTAAAAAGAACAAAAAAAAAAAAAAAAAAGCATATTTAAATAAATAAAATAAAATTAAATTAATAATTAAATAAATAAATACTGAATTATTTTTTCTAGTGATTAAAGAGATGTTTAAAAGTCTCTGTCTCTCTCTCTCTCTGTGTCTCTCTCACCCCCCTCCTAACACTCACACTTAACACACAGACTCACCCATCCCCCCACATACACCGAGCCAGTGTGATCAAATGGCTTGATAGTTTATTAATTTTCTGTTATTCATAGACCTTTTGTAAAGTCATGAAACTAACCATACTTCTTCAGAATGACTTGCTCTATGTATGTAAAAAGTTTTGAAGTGTTTGGAAGCTGCACTTTAAAGATAAGAAAATAACTGCTCTCTTTTTTACTGTAACTTTAACAAATCGCCATTAATACACCGTTCAAGATATCCTAAATCCGTTAGCAATTTAGCCTCTTCAGTATATTGGCATCATGTTGACAAAGTTTAGTGTGAACTACTTGTTTCTGCTTGGAGGAGAATGAATTTATTTACAGCTTGATATTCCCCGAAAATTACATTTAAAAAAAAGATAGCCGGCTTCCTGTTGGTCGTAGCTAATGAGTGTAAATTAGAAAGTTGTCCGGCTTGATTAGAACAATTTATGTACCGAGTTTGGTGTCTGTAGCTAAAACTAACCCCCCCATTTTTGACAAAAGGTGGCGCTATAGAGTGCCTCTTCCACGCCCGTTTATGAGCTTTTTCCAGTGTCTAACTATCATTAATACTCATATGTGTGTTGAGTTTCATGACATTCTAAACATGTTATCTGCTTCAAAATCACCAGAAACTAATTTTCAAGTTTGAAACGTTGCCATGGCAACAGTATTATAGATATCAATATTCCCTTCACAGTTTTACATCGGCCGTGCTTTGACATTATTCTGATGAAGTTTGAAGCAAATCGATTAAAAATAAGATGCTGAATTCAAAGCATTTTGAAAATGACACACTTCCTGCTGCCAGTTGGTGGCGTTATAACTTTGACTCCTAATAGTCACATCTATGCGCTCGGCATCATACAACGAACAAAACCCTGAAGTTTGATCAAAATCAGACAATGTATGTGGATGTTATTAGACGCTTCCTGTCTCTCATTTTTCGCCATAAATTCATCGCCTCGCCACGGGCAAACCGTTCGAGATATCAAAAATATCCTGGCAATTTTGCGTCCCCAATGTCTTGAGATCATGTTCACCGAGTTTGGTGGCAATCGGGTGGTAATCTTCAGAGGAGTATATCAAATTCCAGAGCATGGTTTTTTAAACAGCCCTGAATAGCCGACTTCCTGTTGGGCGGAGCCAATGACATGCAGTGTGAAATTTGTTCGGCTCAATGAGATCTATATGTTACCGAGTTTTTATATGAATACGTGCAAGTATGTGTGAGCTATACATCAAGTTTTCAAACTGTGTTCTAGGGGGCGCCGTAGAGCCCCTGTGCCGCGCCCGGGTCCCAGCCTCTGTGGCGTCCGGACGCCAACAGATTCCAACGTGCGTGCGAATTTTCAAGAGTTTTTGAGCATGTTAAGGCCCCCAAAAGTACCCGGATGGTTGAATAAAAAAAAATAAAAAAAATAAAAAAAATAATAATCCTTTGGAAATCAATAGGGCCCTGCGCCTTACTGGCTTGGGCCCTAAATATAGCTGCAAGCAGCGATGGCGGGCCCAAGCGTCAGTGCAAACGCCACCCCGGTGGCAACAAAAAAATGTGCCCAGCGGGCACATGCATTACAGCAACCCTCTGGCAGTCTGGTTTTAAGGGATACGGCAATTAAAGGGTTAATCCAAACCATCAACTCTGTGAAACACACACAGAACACAGTGGCGGCACCAGGGCGGGTCTTGACAGGGCTATAGCCCTGTCACGAACTTGCTTAACCCCGGCACAGCACCCTACTCCCCCCCCCCCCCCTGTTTTTTAACTCTCGGTGTCACTCTCATTAACATTGAAAAATAAATATTAAAAACCTAAAAAATATGTGGCCTATAAACAATTGGTAATATGGGGAGGGGTCAAGCAACTCTTTGCGCAAGACGGTGAACGTCAGTCAATTCACTATAGAGAAAGTGAAAGTAAAAAAACTGACGGCTAACGCTGCATTAATGGCGCATATTCTCTCTGAGACAACGAGAGATGAATCTATTTTAAACATATGCTGATAACGGTATATAACTGTCTTAAATTATTCCCTTAATATTTCTCTTGTGGCTCGTATAGTAAAAAAACATGAGAAGAAACGTAGTTCGCGTTAAACAGGTTGTTTTTGAAAATCGGTGCATGAAATAAAGCTGCTCTGAATTTTCATTGATGACTGCAGGTGTTATAATTATAGGCCTATAATTCATTGTATAAATTAATAGACCTGTTTTAAAAAAGTTTATAAAAACATTTTCAATGAGGAGTAAGCTAGCCTATTTTATTTTCTCACAGCGCATCATGCGGTGATGAGCTATGAAATTATTGCGGGGCAAATAATTTCATGTAATTTAAATAATAAAAGTAATCTAATAATAATAATAGGCCTAATAATAAGAAGAATGTAACAGGCCTACATTAATTGGAAATGCTAAATCCTCTTAATATTGCCAATTTTTTAAGCTTTTTACAATGGCCTATCTTTGGCTATCATCTACACATGATACGATGCAAATCAGCACGGGGAGGTTATCTGCCGCAATGTGTGCCTGTGTGAAAATAGTTGTATGAATTGTCGGCACTATCTATTGTAAATGGTTAGAATTTACCATGTTTTCCTAACAGTTGGCATTGATTGACTGACACTTGATGGTCAGAAAAAAAGGATTAGATATGTGTAAAAAAATAAATTAATAAAGATAACTTAAATAAATAAATAAATAAAAGAAAACAATGAAAAAATAAACAAATCCCAAATTTCTTTCTTTTCTATATTCATAAATTATATTACTTTGTAAGTGTCATATTTGGCAGTTGGCATTAGAAGTTATATTATTAATAACAGTGGCATATGTGAAGTTTAATACCACAGGAAAAAAAGTTAAATATGCCTTTTTCGAAGCTGCCGAATATAAAAAAAATACGATAGCTAAAGTTAGGCATTCATTATTTTCTCTCAATTTAATTAGTTTTTTATCACCCCCTCTGATCTGTTAAGCCCCCCCTTAGCACCCCCAACAAAAAAATCCTGGAGCCGCCACTGACAGAACAATATATAAAACTTTAGGAACACTTTACAATAAGGTTTCAGTTTTTAACATTAACTATATTAATTAACATCAGTACGTATATATTATTGTCAGTGGTTCATAGGATCATTTAGAAAGTGTAAGTAACTGATTAATAAACTATTTTAAATGTACATTTATAAATCTTATTAATTAGACACATCATAATAATTGCTCAATGTGTTAATAAATGCTTTATTAACACATATTCCTGCTTTAATTCATGATTAAGTCAGGTAGTTATAAAACATTTAGTAGTTGCCAGCCATCTATTTGTGTGAGCTCATCTAAAGTGAGGACTATTTATACCTTATAAAGCATTTACAAAGGAGATCTCCCAAAAAGAAAAGTTAAACAAACTGTTTTACTGTTACATTCATGAGATGATGTAAATTCAGATGAATATCATGTCAGAGGGTGTCATAGTTCAGTATCAATTTAGTGTAAAATTATTATTTGCAGCACAAAATTTTATAAGACCAAGTGTATGTATCTTTAGATTTTTTTTATGTTGAAATTAACATAATTGTTAACCTAATTATATAAAATTATGTTGTCAGTGCCCTACAAATAAACTGGTTCTTGGATTTTTATTTTTATTTATTTTTTGTCCCCAAGACTGACAGAAAAAAATAAGGCCTAGGGGATTTCTTAAGCTATAATGCAAAAAAAAAAAAAAAAAAAAAAAATGAAATGAATAATTAAATAAATAAATAAATAAAATAAAACGAATAATTAAATAAATAAAATACTGATTGTTTTTTTTTCTAGTGATTAAAGAGATGTTTAAAAGTCTCTCTCTCTGTGTGTCTCTCTCACCCACCTCCTCACTCTCACACTCAACACACAGACTCACCCATCCCCCCACATACACAGAGCCAGTGTGATCAAATGTCTTGATAGTTTATAAATTTTCTGTTATTCATAGACCTTTTGTAAAGTCATGAAACTAACCATACTTCTTCAGAATGACTTGCTCTTATGTATGTAAAAAGTTTTGAAGTGTTTGGAAGCTGCACTTTAAAGATATAAGAAAACAACTGCTCTCTTTTTTTACTGTAACTTTAATAAATCGCCATTAATACACCGTTCAAGATATCCTAAATCCGTTAGCAATTTAGCATCTTCAGTATATTGGCATCATGTTGACAAAGTTTGGTGTGAACTACTTGTTTCTTCTTGGAGTATGAATTTATTTACAGCTTGATATTCCCCGAAAATGACATTAAAAAAAAGATAGCCGGCTTCCTGTTGGTCGTAGCTAATGAGTGTAAATTAGAAAGTTGTCCGGCTTGATTAGAACAATTTATGTACCTAGTTTGGTGTCTTTAGCTAAAACTAACCCCCCCCCCATTTTTGACAAAAGGTGGCGCTATAGAGTGCCTCTTCCACGCCCGTTTATGAGCTTTTTCCAGTGTCTAACTACCATTAATACTCATATGTGTGTTGAGTTTCATGACATTCTAAACATGTTATCTGCTTCAAAATCACCAGAAACAAATTTTCAAGTTTGACACGTTGCCATGGCAACAGTATTTTAGATATCAATATTCCCTTCACAGTTTTACATCGGCCGTGTTTTGACATTATTCTGATGAAGTTTGAAGCAAATCGATTAAAAATAAGATGCTGAAATCAAAGCATTTTGAAAATGACACTCTTCCTGCTGCCAGTTGGTGGCGCTATAACTTTGACTCCTAATAGTCACATCTATGCGCTCGGCATCATACAACGAACAAAACCCTGAAGTTTGATCAAAATCAGACAATGTATGTGGATGTTATTAGACGCTTCCTGTCTCTCATTTTTCGCCATATATTCATCGCCTCGCCACGGGCAAACCGTTCGAGATATCAAAAATATCCTGGCAATTTTGCGTCCCCAATGCCTTGAGATCATGTTCACCGAGTTTGGTGGCAATCGGGTGGTAATCCTCAGAGGAGTATATCAAATTCCAGAGCATGCACTTTTTAAACAGCCCTAAATAGTCGACTTCCTGTTGGGCGGAGCCTATGAAATGCAGGACGAAAGTTGTTCAGCTCAATGAGATCTATATGTGTACCGAGTTTCATATGAATATGTGCAAGTATGTGTTTGCTATACATCAAGTTTTCAGACTGTGCTCCAGGGGGCGCCGTAGAGCCCCTGTGCCATGCCCGGGTCCCAGCCTCTGTAGCGTCCTGATGGCTGCGGATTCCAACGTGTGTGCGAATTTTCAAGAGTTTTTGAGTACGTTAAGTCCACCAAAAATGCCCGGAAGGTTGAAAATATAGCTGCAAGCAGCGATGGTGGGCCCAAGCTGTCAGTGCAACCGCCACCCCGGTGGCATCAAGAAAAATGGGCACAGCGAGCACATGCAGTAACCCTCTGGCAGTCTGGTTTTAATTGATACAGCAATTAAAGGGTTAATCCAAACCATCAAGACTGTGAAAGACTGTTACTTTAATAAATCGTCACAGCAACACCGTTCAAGATATCCAAAATCCGTTTACAATTTAAGTTACTCAATGTTTTGGCATCATGTAGACAACGTTTGGTGTGTATAGTATAATGCTCCTCTGAGGAGTATGCATTAATTCACACCCATATTTTTCCAAATATCCACATTCAAATCAAAATAGCCGACTTCCTGTTGGTTGTAGCTAATGACTGTAAATTAGAAGGTTGTCCAGCTTGATGAGACCAATATATGTACCAGTTTTGGTGACTGTAGCTAAAACTAACCCCCCAAGTTTTCTGAAAAGGTGGCGCTATGCAGTGCCTCTTCCACGCCCTTTTATGAGCTTTTGCCAGTGTCTGTCTATCATTAATACTGATATGTGTGTTTGAGTTTCATGAAATTCTAATTATTATTTGCAGCACAAAAATTTATAAGACCACATGTATTTATCTTTAGATTTTTTTTATGTTGTAATTAACAATTATTAACCTATTTATATAAAATTATGTTGTCAGTGCCCTACAAATTAACTGATTCTAGGATTTTTTTGTCTGTAAAACTGACAGAAAAGGATAAGGCCTAAGAGATTTCTTAAGCTGTAATGCAAAAAAATAAAACATAGTAAATAAATTAATAAGTGCTGATTGTTTTTTTTTTCAAGTGATTAAAGAGATGTTAAAAGTCTCTCTCTCTCTCTCTCTCTCTCCTCTCTCTCTCTCTCTCTCTCTCAATTCAATTCAGTTCAATATGTGCTTTATTGGCATGACAATTGTTACAATGTATTGCCAAAGCATAGTGTTTACATTAAATATAGAACAAATATGTATTTAAAAAAAAAATAATAATAATTAAAAATAAATAAATAAATATATAAACACATGCATGTATATATAATTAAACAAAATAGAACAAATCAATTCTACGAATTCTAGAATTCTATGAACAATTTAAAATTTAGTGTGGTGTGTGTGTGTGAGTGTGTGTGTTTGTGTTTGTTTGTGTGTGTGTGTGTGTGTGTGTGTGTGTGTGTTTGTGTTTGTTTGTGTGTGTGTGTGTGTGTGTGTGTGTGGGCGCATCACTGATTTGTTGACTCCTCCCTCTTTTTGTGACAGGTGTCAATGTATCTTGCTGCTAGTAAGATACAATCTTGTTTTTCATCTAATAAATATTGAAGTTGTGTTTTCTTGTTTAACATTTTGAAGTCAGGGTAAAGTATTTCCAATTTAAGATAACATTTCTTTCTAATTTCTTCATAGTAGCTGGTAAGGAAGTGTTGCTCTGTCTCCACTTCTCCATGGGTACAGTATGGGCAGATGCGGCTCTCTCTGGGCAGCCAGTGCTGTCGATATCTGCCCGTCTCTATAGTCAGAGTATGACCGCTCAGTCTGTACCTCGTCATTTGTCTTCTTAATTTACAGTCTTTCACTGTACTCAGATATTCTGCAGTTGTGTAATCTCTATTTAGGGTCAAATAACATTCAAGTTTACTTTGTTTTTTCTGTTGTTTCATTCCAATAGGTTAGATCATTTTCTTTTAGTGTTTTTATAATTTGGGTGGGCAGAATTTTGTGGATGGGTGTTTCAGTGTCCTGATGCTGGATGTTGTTAGTCCATGTTAGTTTGTGTTTGCAGCTTCAGGACCCTCTCTCTCTCTCTCTCTCTCTCTCTCAGTGTCACCCTGACTCTGAACACACACACACACACACACACATCCCCCCACACAGACAGAAGGAGAGTGACATCAAAAGTCTGATAGTTTTAAAATTTTCTGCTATCCATAGTGTATTGTATATTCATGAAATTAATCACATTTCCTAAGAATGACTTGTTCTGTGTATGTAATTTTTTTATGAAGTGTTTGGAAGCTGCACTTTAAAGATACAAGAAAATTACTGCTATCTTTTTTTACTGTTATTTTAATAAATCACCATTGCCACACTGTTCGAGATATTACCATTTTTAATAATTATTTTAATGATCTATAAGCATTTGTGAAATATTTTGCCTGCATTACAGCTTAGTCTTCATCTGTGAGCTGAACTGTTTTACTGTTACATTCATGAGATGATGTAAATTCAGATGAATACATGTCAGAGGGTGTCAGAGTTCAGTATCAAATTACAGTCAAATTATTATTTGCAGCACAAAAAAATTATAAGACCACGTGTATGTATCTTTAGATTTTTTTATGTTGTAATTAACATAATTATTAACCTAATTATATAAAATGATGTTATCAGTGCCCTACAAATTAACTGGTTCTTGGATTTTTATATTTTTTGTCCCTAAGACTGACAGAAAAAGATAAGGCCTAGGAAATTTCTTAAGCTATAATGCAAAAAAAAAAAAAAAAAAAAAAAAAAATTAAATGAATAATTAAATAAATAAATAAAATAAAATAAAAAGAATAATTAAATAAATAAATACTGATTGATTTTTTTCTAGTGATTAAAGAGATGTTTAAAAGTCTCTCTCTCTCTCTGGGTCTCTCTGTCTGTCTCTCTCACCCCCCTCCTCACACTAACACTTAACACAGACTCACCCATCCCCCCACATACACAGAGCCAGTGTGATCAAATGTCTTGATAGTTTATTAATTTTCTGTTATTCATAGACCTTTTGTAAAGTCATGAAACTAATCATACTTCTTCAGAATGACTTGCTCTATGTATGTAAAAAGTTTTGAAGTGTTTGGAAGCTGCACTTTAAAGATAAGAAAAGAACTGCTCTCCTTTTTACTGTAACTTTAACAAATCGCCATTAATACACCGTTCAAGATATCCTAAATCCGTTAGCAATTTAGCATCTTCAGTATATTGGCATCATGTTGACAAAGTTTGGTGTGAACTACTTGTTTCTGCTTGGAGGAGTATCAATTTGTTTACAGCTTGATATTCCCCGAAAATTAAATAAAAAAAAAAGATAGCTGGCTTCCTGTTGGTTGTAGCTAATGAGTGTAAATTAGAAAGTTGTCCGGCTTGAATAGAACAATTTATGTACCGAGTTTGGTGTCTGTAGCTAAAACTAACCCCCCATTTTTGACAAAAAGGTGGCGCTATAGAGCGCCTCTTCCACGCCCGTTTATGAGCTTTTTCCAGTGTCTAACTATCATTAATACTCATATGTGTGTTGAGTTTCATGACATTCTAAACATGTTATCCTCTTCAAAATCACCAAAAACAAATTTTCAAGTTTGAAACGTTGCCATGGCAACAGTATTATAGATATCAATATTCCCTTCACAGTTTTACATCGGCCGTGCTTTGACATTATTCTGATGAAGTTTGAAGCAAATCGATTAAAAATAAGATGCTGAATTCAAAAGCATTTTGAAAATGACACACTTCCTGCTGCCAGTTGGTGGCGCTATAACTTTGACTCCTAATAGTCACATCTATGCGCTCGGCATCAAACAACGAACAAAACCCTGAAGTTTGATCAAAATCAGACAATGTATGTGGATGTTATTAGACGCTTCCTGTCTCTCATCTTTAGATTTTTTTATGTTGTAATTAACATAATTATTAACCTAATTATATAAAATGATGTTATCAGTGCCCTACAAATTAACTGGTTCTTGGATTTTTATATTTTTTTGTCCCTAAGACTGACAGAAAAAGATAAGGCCTAGGAAATTTCTTAAGCTATAATGCAAAAAAAAAAAAAAAAAAAAAAAAAATTAAATGAATAATTAAATAAATAAATAAAATAAAATAAAAAGAATAATTAAATAAAAAAATACTGATTGATTTTTTTCTAGTGATTAAAGAGATGTTTAAAAGTCTCTCTCTCTATCTGGGTCTCTCTCTCTCTCTCTGGGTCTCTCTGTCTGTCTCTCTCACCCCCTCCTCACACTAACACTTAACACAGACTCACCCATCCCCCCACATACACAGAGCCAGTGTGATCAAATGTCTTGATAGTTTATTAATTTTTCTGTTATTCATAGACCTTTTGTAAAGTCATGAAACTAATCATACTTCTTCAGAATGACTTGCTCTATGTATGTAAAAAGTTTTGAAGTGTTTGGAAGCTGCACTTTAAAGAAAGAAAAGAACTGCTCTCCTTTTTACTGTAACTTTAACAAATCGCCATTAATACACCGTTCAAGATATCCTAAATCCGTTAGCAATTTAGCATCTTCAGTATATTGGCATCATGTTGACAAAGTTTGGTGTGAACTACTTGTTTCTGCTTGGAGGAGTATCAATTTGTTTACAGCTTGATATTCCCCGAAAATTAAATTAAAAAAAAAAAGATAGCTGGCTTCCTGTTGGTCGTAGCTAATGAGTGTAAATTAGAAAGTTGTCCGGCTTGAATAGAACAATTTATGTACCGAGTTTGGTGTCTGTAGCTAAAACTAACCCCCCCATTTTTGACAAAAGGTGGCGCTATAGAGCGCCTCTTCCACGCCCGTTTATGAGCTTTTTCCAGTGTCTAACTATCATTAATACTCATATGTGTGTTGAGTTTCATGACATTCTAAACATGTTATCTGCTTCAAAATCACCAAAAACAAATTTTCAAGTTTGAAACGTTGCCATGGCAACAGTATTATAGATATCAATATTCCCTTCACAGTTTTACATCGGCCGTGCTTTGACATTATTCTGATGAAGTTTGAAGCAAATCGATTAAAAATAAGATGCTGAATTCAAAGCATTTTGAAAATGACACACTTCCTGCTGCCAGTTGGTGGCGCTATAACTTTGACTCCTAATAGTCACATCTATGCGCTCGGCATCAAACAACGAACAAAACCCTGAAGTTTGATCAAAATCAGACAATGTATGTGGATGTTATTAGACGCTTCCTGTCTCTCATCTTTAGATTTTTTTATGTTGTAATTAACATAATTATTAACCTAATTATATAAAATGATGTTATCAGTGCCCTACAAATTAACTGGTTCTTGGATTTTTATATTTTTTTGTCCCTAAGACTGACAGAAAAAGATAAGGCCTAGGAAATTTCTTAAGCTATAATGCAAAAAAAAAAAAAAAAAAAAAAAAAAATTAAATGAATAATTAAATAAATAAATAAAATAAAATAAAAAGAATAATTAAATAAATAAATACTGATTGATTTTTTTCTAGTGATTAAAGAGATGTTTAAAAGTCTCTCTCTCTATCTGGGTCTCTCTCTCTCTCTCTGGGTCTCTCTGTCTGTCTCTCTCACCCCCCTCCTCACACTAACACTTAACACAGACTCACCCATCCCCCCACATACACAGAGCCAGTGTGATCAAATGTCTTGATAGTTTATTAATTTTCTGTTATTCATAGACCTTTTGTAAAGTCATGAAACTAATCATACTTCTTCAGAATGACTTGCTCTATGTATGTAAAAAGTTTTGAAGTGTTTGGAAGCTGCACTTTAAAGATAAGAAAAGAACTGCTCTCCTTTTTACTGTAACTTTAACAAATCGCCATTAATACACCGTTCAAGATATCCTAAATCCGTTAGCAATTTAGCATCTTCAGTATATTGGCATCATGTTGACAAAGTTTGGTGTGAACTACTTGTTTCTGCTTGGAGGAGTATCAATTTGTTTACAGCTTGATATTCCCCGAAAATTAAATTAAAAAAAAAAGATAGCTGGCTTCCTGTTGGTCGTAAGCTAATGAGTGTAAATTAGAAAGTTGTCCGGCTTGAATAGAACAATTTATGTACCGAGTTTGGTGTCTGTAGCTAAAACTAACCCCCCCATTTTTGACAAAAGGTGGCGCTATAGAGCGCCTCTTCCACGCCCGTTTATGAGCTTTTTCCAGTGTCTAACTATCATTAATACTCATATGTGTGTTGAGTTTCATGACATTCTAAACATGTTATCTGCTTCAAAATCACCAAAAAACAAATTTTCAAGTTTGAAACGTTGCCATGGCAACAGTATTATAGATATCAATATTCCCTTCACAGTTTTACATCGGCCGTGCTTTGACATTATTCTGATGAAGTTTGAAGCAAATCGATTAAAAATAAGATGCTGAATTCAAAGCATTTTGAAAATGACACACTTCCTGCTGCCAGTTGGTGGCGCTATAACTTTGACTCCTAATAGTCACATCTATGCGCTCGGCATCAAACAACGAACAAAACCCTGAAGTTTGATCAAAATCAGACAATGTATGTGGATGTTATTAGACGCTTCCTGTCTCTCATTTTTCGCCATAAATTCATCGCCTCGCCACGGGCAAAACCGTTCGAGATATCAAAAATATCCTGGCAATTTTGCGTCCCCAATGCCTTGAGATCATGTTCACCGAGTTTGGTGGCAATCGGGTGGTAATCTTCAGAGGAGTATATCAAATTCCAGAGCATGGTTTTTTAAACAGCCCTGAATAGCCGACTTCCTGTTGGGCGGAGCCAATGACATGCAGTGTGAAATTTGTTCGGCTCAATGAGATCTATATGTGTACCGAGTTTTATATGAATACGTGCAAGCATGTGTGAGCTATACATCAAGTTTTCAAACTGTGTTCTAGGGGGCGCCGTAGAGCCCCTGTGCCGCGCCCGGGTCCCAGCCTCTGTGGCGTCCGGACGCCAACAGATTCCAACGTGCGTGCGAATTTTCAAGAGTTTTTGAGCATGTTAAGGCCCCCAAAAGTACCCGGATGGTTGAATAAAAAATAAAAAAAAAAAAAAAAAAAAAAAAAATAATAATCCTTTGGAAATCAATAGGGCCCTGCGCCTTACTGGCTTGGGCCCTAAATATAGCTGCAAGCAGCGATGGCGGGCCCAAGCTTTCAGTGCAACCGCCACCCCGGTGGCATCAAGAAAAAGGGGCACAGCGAGCACATGCATTTACAGTAACCCTCTGGCAGTCTGGTTTTAATTGATACAGCAATTAAAGGGTTAATCCAAACCATCAAGACTGTGAAAGACTGTTACTTTAATAAATCGTCACGGCAACACCGTTCAAGATATCCAAAATCCGTTTACAATTTAAGTTCCTCAATGTTTTGGCATCATGTAGACAAAGTCTGGGGTGTATAGTATAATGCTCCTCTGAGGAGTATGCATTAATTCACACCCATATTTTTCCAAATATCCACATTCAAATCAAAATAGCCGACTTCCTGTTGGTTGTAGCTAATGACTGTAAATTAGAAGGTTGTCCAGCTTGATGAGACCAATATATGTACCAAGTTTGGTGACTGTAGCTAAAACTAACCCCCCAAGTTTTCTGAAAAGGTGGCGCTATGCAGTGCCTCTTCCACGCCCTTTTATGAGCTTTTGCCAGTGTCTGTCTATCATTAATACTGATATGTGTGTTGAGTTTCATGAAATTCTAATTATTATTTGCAGCACAAAAATTTATAAGACCACGTGTATTTATCTTTAGATTTTTTTTATGTTGTAATTAACAATTATTAACCTATTTATATAAAATTATGTTGTCAGTGCCCTACAAATTAACTGATTCTAGGATTGTTTTGTCTGTAAAACTGACAGAAAAGGATAAGGCCTAAGAGATTTCTTAAGCTGTAATGCAAAAAAATAAAACATAGTAAATAAATGAATAAGTGCTGATTGTTTTTTTTTTCAAGTGATTAAAGAGATGTTTAAAAGTCTCTCTCTCTCTCTCTCTCTCAATTCAATTCAATTCAATTCAATATATGCTTTATTGGCATGACAATTGTTACAATGTATTGCCAAAGCATAGTGTTTACATTAAATATAGAACAAATATGTATTTAAAAAATAAAATAAATAATAATTAAAAATAAATAAATAAATATATAAAACACATGCATGTATAAATAATTAAACAAAATAGAACAAATCAATTCTACGAATTCTTGAATTCTATGAACAATTTAAAATTTAGTGTGGTGTGTGTGTGTGTGTGTGTGTGTGTGTGTGTTTGTGTTTGTGTGTGTGTGTGTGGGCGCATCACTGATTTGTTGACTCCTCCCTCTTTTTGTGACAGGCGTCAATGTATCTTGCTGCTAGTAAGATACAATCTTGTTTTTCATCTAATAAATATTGAAGTTGTGTTTTCTTGTTTAACATTTTGAAGTCAGGGTAAAGTATTTCAAATTTAAGATAAAATTTATTTCTAATTTCTTCATAGAAGCTGGTAAGGAAGTGTTGCTCTGTCTCCACTTCTCCATGGGTACAGTATGGGCAGATGCGGCTCTCTCTGGGCAGCCAGTGCTGTCGATATCTGCCCGTCTCTATAGTCAGAGTATGACCGCTCAGTCTGTACCTCGTCATTTGTCTTCTTAATTTACAGTCTTTTCACTGTACTCAGATATTCTGCAGTTGTGTAATCTCTATTTAGGGTCAAATAACATTCAAGTTTACTTTGTTTTTCTGTTGTTTCATTCCAATAGGTTAGATCATTTTCTTTTAGTGTTTTTATAATTTGGGTGGGCAGAATTTTGTGGATGGGTGTTTCAGTGTCCTGATGCTGGATGTTGTTAGTCATGTTAGTTTGTGTTTGCAGCTTCAGGACCCTCTCTCTCTCTTTTCAGGTTCTCTCTCTCTCTCTCTCTCTCTCTCTCTCTTCTCTCTCTCTCTCTCTCTCTCTCTCCCAGGTTCACCCTTACTCCGAACACACACACACACACACACACCCATCCCCCCACACAGACAGAAGGAGAGTGACATCAAAAGTCTGATAGTTTTAAAATTTTCTGCTATCCATAGTGTATTGTATATTCATGAAATTAATCACATTTCCTAAGAATGACTTGTTCTGTGTATGTAATTTTTTATGAAGTGTTTGGAAGCTGCACTTTAAAGATACAAGAAAATTACTGCTATCTTTTTTTACTGTTATTTTAATAAATCACCATTGCCACACTCTTCAAGATATTACCATTTTTAATAATTATTTTAATGATCTATAAGCATTTGTGAAATATTTTGCCTGCATTACAGCTTAGTCTTCATCTGTGAGCTGAACTGTTTTACTGGTACATTCATGAGATGATGTAAATTCAGATGAATATCATGTCAGAGGGTGTCATAGTTCAGTGTCAAATTATTAATTGCAGCACAAAAATTTATAAGACCACGTGTATGTATCTTTAGATTTTTTTATGTTGTAATTAACATAATAATTAACCTAATTATATAAAATTATGTTGTCAGAGCCCTAAAAATTAACTGGTTCTTGGATTTTTATTTTAATTATTTTTGGTCCCCAAGACTGACAGAAAAAGAAAGGCGTAGGAGATTTCTTAAGCTATAATGCAAAAAAAAAAAAAAAAAAAAAAGAATAAAATAAAATAAAATGAATAATTAAATAAATAAATGAATAAAATAAAATAAAACGAATAATTAAATAAATAAATACTGAATGATTTTTTTCTAGTGATTAAAGAGATGTTTAAAAGTCTCTCTCTCTCTGTGTCTCTCTCTCTCTCACCCACCTCCTCACAGCTCACACTCACACTTAACACACAGACTCACCCATCCCCCCACATACACAGAGCCAGTGTGATCAAATGTCTTGATAGTTTATTAATTTTCTGTTATTCATAGACCTTTTGTAAAGTCATGAAACTAACCATACTTCTTCAGAATGACTTGCTCTATGTATGTAAAAAGTTTTGAAGTGTTTGGAAGCTGCACTTTAAAGATATAAGAAAATAACTGCTCTTTTTACTGTAACTTTAACAAATCGCCATTAATACACCGTTCAAGATATCCTAAATCCGTTAGCAATTTAGCATCTTCAGTATATTGACATCATGTTGACAAAGTTTGGTGTGAACTACTTGTTTCTGCTCGGAGGAGTATGGATTTATTTACAGCTTGATATTCCCAGAAAATGACATTAAAAAAAAGATAGCCGGCTTCCTGTTGGTCGTAGCTAATGAGTGTAAATTAGAAAGTTGTCCGGCTTGATTAGAACAATTTATGTACCAAGTTTGGTGTATTTAGCTAAAACTAACCCCCCCACTTTTGACAAAAGGTGGCGCTATAGAGTGCCTCTTCCACGCCCGTTTATGAGCTTTTTCCAGTGTCTAGATAACATTAATACTCATATGTGTGTTGAGTTTCATGACATTCTAAACATGTTATCTGCTTCAAAATCACCAGAAACAAATTTTCAAGTTTGAAACGTTGCCATGGCAACAGTATTATAGATATCAATATTCCCTTCACAGTTTTACATCGGCCGTGTTTTGACATTATTCTGATGAAGTTTGAAGCAAATCGATTAAAAATAAGACGCTGAATTCAAAGCATTTTGAAAATAACACTCTTCCTGCTGCCAGTTGGTGGCGCTATAACTTTGACTCCTAATAGTCACATCTATGCGCTCGGCATCAAACAACGAACAAAACCCTGAAGTTTGATCAAAATCAGACAATGTATGTGGATGTTATTAGACGCTTCCTGTCTCTCATTTTTCGCCATAAATTCATCGCCTCGCCACGGGCAAACCGTTCGAGATATCAAAAATATCCTGGCAATTTTGCGTCCCCAATGTCTTGAGATCATGTTCACCGAGTTTGGTGGCAATCGGGTGGTAATCTTCAGAGAGTATATCAAATTCCAG
Source organism: Aspiorhynchus laticeps (assembly GCA_023376895.1). Classification (NCBI taxonomy): domain Eukaryota; kingdom Metazoa; phylum Chordata; class Actinopteri; order Cypriniformes; family Cyprinidae; genus Aspiorhynchus; species Aspiorhynchus laticeps. Next base: position 29,427 of record JALXFT010002638.1, on the reverse strand, counting down.
AGCATGCGCTTTTTAAAACAGCCCTAAATAGCTGACTTCCTGTTGGGCGGAGCCTATGAAATGCAGGATGAAAGTTCTTCAGCTCAATGAGATCTATAATGTGTACCGAGTTTCATATGAATATGTGCAAGTATGTGTGAGCTATACATCAAGTTTTCAGACTGTGCTCCAGGGGGCGCCGTAGAGCCCCTGTGCTACGCCCGGGTCCCAGCCTCTGTGGCGTCCTGATGACCGCGGATTCCAACGTGTGTGCGAATTTTCAAGAGTTTTTGAGTACTTTAAGTCCACCAAAAATGCCCGGAAGGTTGAAAAAAAAATACAATCCTTAGGGGAACAATGATTCAATATAGCTGCAAGCAGCGATGGCGGGCCCAAGCTGTCAGTGCAACCGCCACGCCGGTGGCATAACGAAAAAGGGGCACAGCGAGCACATGCATTTACAGTAACCCTCTGGCAGTCTGGTTTTAATTGATACAGCAATTAAAGGGTTAATCCAAACCATCAAGACTGTGAAAGACTGTTACTTTAATAAATTGTCACGGCAACACCGTTCAAGATATCCAAAAGCCGTTTACAAATTTAAGTTCCTGAATGTTTTGGCATCATGTAGACAAAGTTTGGTGTGTATAGTATAATGCTCCTCTGAGGAGTATGCATTAATTCACACCCATATTTTTCCAAATATCCACATTCAAATCAAAATAGCCGACTTCCTGTTGGTTGTAGCTAATGACTGTAAATTAGAAGGTTGTCCAGCTTGATGAGACCAAAATATGTACCAAGTTTGGTGACTAGATAAAACTCACCCCCCAAGTTTTCTGAAAAGGTGGCGCTATGCAGTGCCTCTTCCACGCCCTTTTATGAACTTTTGCCAGTGTCTATCTATCATTAATACTGATATGTGTGTTGAGTTTCATGAAAATCTAAGCATGTTATCCGCCTCAAAATCACCGGAAAAGAATATTCAAGTTTGACACGTTGCCATGGCAACAGTATTTTAGATATCAATATTCCCTCAACAGTTTTACATGGGCCGTGTTTTGACATTATTCTGATGTAGTTTGAAACAAATCGAGTAAAATTAAAATGCTGAATTCAAAGCATTTTGAAAATGACACACTTCCTGCTGCCAGATGGTGGCGCTATAACTTTGACTTCTGATAGTCACATCTATGCGATCGCCATCATACACCGAACAAACCCCTGAAGTTTGATCAAAATCAGACAATGTAGGTGGAGATGGTAGGTTTAGGTGTATGTATGGTGGGAGGAGTGATCCAGCCACACCCCCTGGATCTTGTGTTCTGCAGTGAGGACCATCTCTGGAAATCCCTGACTAGAGGGGTGGTTTAACACAAGGGGTAGCACTGGGCACGTAGCTAGACCCAGAGGGCGGGCTGTCATTAAACGTCACAATTTGTTTGGCTGATGATTCTGTCACTAATGCTCGTAACAAATCAGATGTGACGTCTTTCAACAAAAGGGTAGTACTATCTGTAGTGCTGGCCTCAGACTTTTTTTATGTAGACTATTCCAGTTCAACCTCAACTAAACTAATCATAGGCAATTTTGTAGACATTACACAAATGAAAATGATACCCAAATAATCAATAAAAACATTTTTTCACACTATTTTATTTTTTTATGGGCCAGCAGAGAAGGCCCTGCTGCCCCTGACTGCCCACCGCTGGTTAAGTACTAGTAAATAGGAAATCCGTCCTTTATAAAGCATTGTTCCAGCATTAATAGGCATTAGTAAGCATTTTATAAATACAGCTATAAATGTTTTGTTCTTGAGCATATATATTATGTTTAATAATTGTATTTTTATACTTTATTAATGATCAATTTAACATTTCTAAATTATTACGCTATTTACAAACCAGTTATTTAGCAGTTGTCAGTGGTTCATAAGATCATTTAGAAAGTGTAAGTAAATGATTAATAAACTGTTTTAAATGTACATTTATAAATCTTATTATTTAGACACATCATAATAATTGCTCAGTGTTAATAAATGCTTTATTAACACATAGTCCTGCTGTAATTCATGATTAAGTCAGGTAGTTATAAAACATTTAGTAGTTGCCAGCCATCTATTTGTGTGAGCTCATCTAAAGTGAGGATTATTTATATCTTATAAAGCATTTACAAAGGAGATTAAAAGACTCATTTATCTCCCAAACAGAAAAGTTAAACAAACACAACACAGAGGGATACAGAACACAAATATTTTTTCAAGATGCAAAAAATGAAACCCTACAACTGTACACTTGATAAAAAAAATGAAAAATAAACCTCTGAAATTTCATTGTAAAAGATAAAATAAAATAAAAAATTCAAGTGTACAGTTTCATTTTTTGTATCTTGAAAAAAATATGTATGTGTTGTATCCCTCTGTGTTGTGTTTGTTTATTTATTCTGTTAGGAAGATAACTGAGCCTTTAATTCTCCTTTGTAATATATATGCCTAATAAGTAAAGAACAAGGCATTTATAGCTGTATTTATAAACTACTTACTAATGAATATTAATGTTGGGGCAATGCTTTATAAAATATGAACTAACTATTTACTAATGCTTACCTAATGATTCATAGTGTGCAATCATTATGAAGTGTTACCTCTCTCTCTCTCTCTCTCTCTCTCTCTCTCTCTCTCTCTCTCCCTCTCTCTCTCTCTCTGTCTCTCTCCCCTCTCCCTCACCCACCCCCTCACCCAGCTCCTCACTTCCACACTCAACACACAGAGACACACCCATCCACACACACACACACACAAACATACACACACACACACACACACAGTGCACACAGATCAGATGTCTGCTAGATTTTCTGATTTTCTGTTATTCATAGACCTTTTGTAAAGTCATGAAACTAACCATACTTCTTCAGAATGACTTGCTCTATGTATGTAAAAAGTGTTGAAGTGTTTGGAAGCTGCACTTTAAAGATATAAGAAAATAACTGCTCTCTTTATTATTGTAACTTTAATAAACTTTAACAAATGAACTGGTTCTTGGAATTTTATTTTTATTTATTTTCTGTCCCCAAGACTGACAGAAAAAGATAAGGCGTAGGAGATTTCTTAAGCTATAATGCAAAAAAAAAAAAAAAAAAAAAGATTAATTAAATAAATAAAATAAAATAAAACGAATAATTAAATAAATAAATACTGAATGATTTCTGTCTAGCGATTAAAGAGATGTTTAAAAGTCTCTCTCTCTCTCTCTGTCTCTCTCTCTGTGTGTCTCTCTCACCCACCTCCTCACACTCACACTCAACACACAGACTCACCCATCCCCCCACATACACAGAGCCAGTGTGATCAAATGTCTTGATAGTTTATTAATTTTCTGTTATTCATAGACCTTTTGTAAAGTCATGAAACTAACCATGCTTCTTCAGAATGACTTGCTCTATGTATGTACAAAGTTTTGAAGTGTTTGGAAGCTGCACTTTAAAGATATAAGAAAATAACTGCTCTTTTTTACTGTAATTTTAACAAATCGCCATTAATACACCGTTCAAGATATCCTAAATCCGTTAGCAATTTAGCATCTTCAGTATATTGGCATCATGTTGACAAAGTTTGGTGTGAACTACTTGTTTCTGCTTCGAGGAGTATGAATTTATTTACAGCTTGATATTCCCCGAAAATGACATTAAAAAAAAAGATAGCCGGCTTCCTGTTGGTCATAGCTAATGAGTGTAAATTAGAAAGTTGTCCGGCATGATTAGAATAATTTATGTACCAAGTTTGGTGTATTTACCTAAAACTAACCCCCCCATTCTTGACAAAAGGTGGCGCTATAGAGTGCCTCTTCCACGCCCGTTTATGAGCTTTTTCCAGTGTCTAACTACCATTAATACTCATGTGTGTTGAGTTTCATGACATTCTAAACATGTTATCTGCTTCAAAATCACCAGAAACAAATTTTTAAGTTTGACACGTTGCCATGGCAACAGTATTTTAGATATCAATATTCCCTTCACAGTTTTACATCGGCCGTGTTTTGACATTATTCTGATGAAGTTTGAAGCAAATCGATTAAAAATAAGATACTAAATTCAAAGCATTTTGAAAATGACACACTTCCTGCTGCCAGTTGGTGGCGCTATAACTTTGACTCCTAATAGTCACATCTGTGCGCTCGGCATCAAACAACGAACAAAACCCTGAAGTTTGATCAAAATCAGACAATGTATGTGGATGTTATTAGACGCTTCCTGTCTCTCATTTTTCACCATAAATTCATCACCTCGCCACGGGCAAACCATTCGAGATATCAAAAATATCCTGGCAATTTTGCGTCCCCAATGCCTTGAGATCATGTTCACCGAGTTTGGTGGCAATCGGTTGGTAATCCTCAGAGGAGTATATCAAATTCCATAGCATGCGTTTTTTAAACAGCCCTAAATAGCCGACTTCCTGTTGGGCGGAGCCTATGAAATGCAGGATGAAAGTTGTTCAGCTCAATGAGATCTATATGTGTACCGAGTTTCATATGAATATGTGCAAGTATGTGTGAGCTATACATCAAGTTTTCAGACTGTGCTCCAGGGGGCGCCGTAGAGCCCCTGTGACACGCCCGGGTCCCAGCCTCTGCTGCGTCCAAATGGCCGCAGATTCCAATGTGTGTGTAAATTTTCATGAGTTTTTGAGCATGTTAGGGCACCCAAAAACCCCTGGAAGGTTGAAAAAAAAAATCCTTAGGGGAACAATGATTCAATATAGCTGCAAGCAGCGATGGTGGGCCCAAGCTGTCAGTGCAACCGCCACGCCGGTGGCATCAAGAAAAATGGGCACAGCGAGCACATGCATTTACAGTAATCCTCTGGCAATCTGGTTTTAATTGATACAGCAATTAAAGGGTTAATCCAAACCATCAAGACTGTGAAAGACTGTTACTTTAATAAATCGTCACGGCAACACCGTTCAAGATATCCAAAATCCGTTTACAATTTAAGTTACTCAATGTTTTGGCATCATGTAGACAAAGTTTGGTTTGTATAGTATAATGCTCCTCTGAGGAGTATGCATTAATTCACACCCATATTTTTCCAAATATCCACATTCATATCAAAATAGCCGACTTCCTGTTGGTTGTAGCTAACGACTGTAAATTAGAAGGTTGTCCAGCTTGATGATACCAATATATGTACCAGTTTTGGTGACTGTAGCTAAAACTAACCCCCCAAGTTTTCTGAAAAGGTGGCGCTATGCAGTGCCTCTTCCACGCCCTTTTATGAGCTTTTGCCAGTGTCTGTCTATCATTAATACTGATATGTGTGTTGAGTTTCATGAAATTCTAATTATTATTTGCAGCACAAAAATTTATAAGACCACGTGTATTTATCTTTAGATTTTTTTTATGTTGTAATTAACAATTATTAACCTATTTATATAAAATTATGTTGTCAGTGCCCTACAAATTAACTGATTCTAGGATTTTTTTGTATGTAAAACTGACAGAAAAGGATAAGGCCTAAGAGATTTCTTAAGCTGTAATGCAAAAAAATAAAACAGTAAATAAATTAATAAGTGCTGATTGTTTTTTTTTTCAAGTGATTAAAGAGATGTTTAAAAGTCTCTCTCTCTCTCTCTCTCTCTCTCTCTCTCTCTCTCTCTCTCAATTCAATTCAATTCAATTCAATATGTGCTTTATTGGCATGACAATTGTTACAATGTATTGCCAAAGCATAGTGTTTACATTAAATATAGAACAAATATGTATTTAAAAAAAAATAAATAATAATAATTAAAAATAAATAAATAAATATATAAACACATGCATGTATATATAATTAAACAAAATAGAACAAATCAATTCTACGAATTCTAGAATTCTATGAACAATTTAAAATTTAGTGTGGTGTGTGTGAGTGTGTGTGAGTGTGTGTGTTTGTGTTTGTTTGTGTGTGTGTGTGTGTGTGTGTGTGTGTGTGTGTGTGTGTGTTTGTGTTTGTTTGTGTGTGTGTGTGTGTGTGTGTGTGGGCGCATCACTGATTTGTTGACTCCTCCCTCTTTTTGTGACAGGTGTCAATGTATCTTGCTGCTAGTAAGATACAATCTTGTTTTTCATCTAATAAATATTGAAGTTGTGTTTTCTTGTTTAACATTTTGAAGTCAGGGTAAAGTATTTCCAATTTAAGATAACATTTCTTTCTAATTTCTTCATAGCAGGTGGTAAGGAAGTGTTGCTCTGTCTCCACTTCTCCATGGGTACAGTATGGGCAGATGCGGCTCTCTCTGGGCAGCCAGTGCTGTCGATATCTGCCCGTCTCTATAGTCAGAGTATGACCGCTCAGTCTGTACCTCGTCATTTGTCTTCTTAATTTACAGTCTTTCACTGTACTCAGATATTCTGCAGTTGTGTAATCTCTATTTAGGGTCAAATAACATTCAAGTTTACTTTGTTTTTCTGTTGTTTCATTCCAATAGGTTAGATCATTTTCTTTTAGTGTTTTTATAATTTGGGTGGGCAGAATTTTGTGGATGGGTGTTTCAGTGTCCTGATGCTGGATGTTGTTAGTCATGTTAGTTTGTGTTTGCAGCTTCAGGACCCTCTCTCTCTCTCTCTCTCTCTCTCTCTCTCTCAGTGTCACCCTGACTCTGAACACACACACACACACACACACACACACACACACACACATCCCCCCACACAGACAGAAGGAGAGTGACATCAAAAGTCTGATAGTTTTAAAATTTTCTGCTATCCATAGTGTATTGTATATTCATGAAATTAATCACATTTCCTAAGAATGACTTGTTCTGTGTATGTAATTTTTTTATGAAGTGTTTGGAAGCTGCACTTTAAAGATACAAGAAAATTACTGCTATCTTTTTTTACTGTTATTTTAATAAATCACCATTGCCACACTGTTCGAGATATTACCATTTTTAATAATTATTTTAATGATCTATAAGCATTTGTGAAATATTTTGCCTGCATTACAGCTTAGTCTTCATCTGTGAGCTGAACTGTTTTACTGTTACATTCATGAGATGATGTAAATTCAGATGAATATCATGTCAGAGGGTGTCAGAGTTCAGTATCAAATTACAGTCAAATTATTATTTGCAGCACAAAAAATTATAAGACCACGTGTATGTATCTTTAGATTTTTTTATGTTGTAATTAACATAATTATTAACCTAATTATATAAAATGATGTTATCAGTGCCCTACAAATTAACTGGTTCTTGGATTTTTATATTTTTTTTGTCCCTAAGACTGACAGAAAAAGATAAGGCCTAGGAAATTTCTTAAGCTATAATGCAAAAAAAAAAAAAAAAAAAAAAAATTAAATGAATAATTAAATAAATAAATAAAATAAAATAAAAAGAATAATTAAATAAATAAATACTGATTGATTTTTTTCTAGTGATTAAAGAGATGTTTAAAAGTCTCTCTCTCTCTCTGGGTCTCTCTGTCTGTCTCTCTCACCCCCTCCTCACACTAACACTTAACACAGACTCACCCATCCCCCCACATACACAGAGCCAGTGTGATCAAATGTCTTGATAGTTTATTAATTTTCTGTTATTCATAGACCTTTTGTAAAGTCATGAAACTAATCATACTTCTTCAGAATGACTTGCTCTATGTATGTAAAAAGTTTTGAAGTGTTTGGAAGCTGCACTTTAAAGATAAGAAAAGAACTGCTCTCCTTTTTACTGTAACTTTAACAAATCGCCATTAATACACCGTTCAAGATATCCTAAATCCGTTAGCAATTTAGCATCTTCAGTATATTGGCATCATGTTGACAAAGTTTGGTGTGAACTACTTGTTTCTGCTTGGAGGAGTATCAATTTGTTTACAGCTTGATATTCCCCGAAAATTAAATAAAAAAAAAAGATAGCTGGCTTCCTGTTGGTCGTAGCTAATGAGTGTAAATTAGAAAGTTGTCCGGCTTGAATAGAACAATTTATGTACCGAGTTTGGTGTCTGTAGCTAAAACTAACCCCCCCATTTTTGACAAAAGGTGGCGCTATAGAGCGCCTCTTCCACGCCCGTTTATGAGCTTTTTCCAGTGTCTAACTATCATTAATACTCATATGTGTGTTGAGTTTCATGACATTCTAAACATGTTATCTGCTTCAAAATCACCAAAAACAAATTTTCAAGTTTGAAACGTTGCCATGGCAACAGTATTATAGATATCAATATTCCCTTCACAGTTTTACATCGGCCGTGCTTTGACATTATTCTGATGAAGTTTGAAGCAAATCGATTAAAAATAAGATGCTGAATTCAAAGCATTTTGAAAATGACACACTTCCTGCTGCCAGTTGGTGGCGCTATAACTTTGACTCCTAATAGTCACATCTATGCGCTCGGCATCAAACAACGAACAAAACCCTGAAGTTTGATCAAAATCAGACAATGTATGTGGATGTTATTAGACGCTTCCTGTCTCTCATTTTTCGCCATAAATTCATCGCCTCGCCACGGGCAAACCGTTCGAGATATCAAAAATATCCTGGCAATTTTGCGTCCCCAATGCCTTGAGATCATGTTCACCGAGTTTGGTGGCAATCGGGTGGTAATCTTCAGAGGAGTATATCAAATTCCAGAGCATGGTTTTTTAAACAGCCCTGAATAGCCGACTTCCTGTTGGGCGGAGCCAATGACATGCAGTGTGAAATTTGTTCGGCTCAATGAGATCTATATGTGTACCGAGTTTTATATGAATACGTGCAAGCATGTGTGAGCTATACATCAAGTTTTCAAACTGTGTTCTAGGGGGCGCCGTAGAGCCCCTGTGCCGCGCCCGGGGTCCCAGCCTCTGTGGCGTCCGGACGCCAACAGATTCCAACGTGCGTGCGAATTTTCAAGAGTTTTTGAGCATGTTAAGGCCCCCAAAAGTACCCGGATGGTTGAATAAAAAATAAAAAAAAAAAAAAAAAAAAAAATAATAATAATCCTTTGGAAATCAATAGGGCCCTGCGCCTTACTGGCTTGGGCCCTAAATATAGCTGCAAGCAGCGATGGTGGGCCCAAGCTGTCAGTGCAACCGCCACGCCGGTGGCATCAAGAAAAATGGGCACAGCGAGCACATGCATTTACAGTAACCCTCTGGCAATCTGGTTTTAATTGATACAGCAATTAAAGGGTTAATCCAAACCATCAAGACTGTGAAAGACTGTTACTTTACTAAATCGTCACGGCAACACCGTTCAAGATATCCAAAATCCGTTTACAATTTAAGTTACTCAATGTTTTGGCATCATGTAGACAAAGTTTGGTTTGTATAGTATAATGCTCCTCTGAGGAGTATGCATTAATTCACACCCATATTTTTCCAAATATCCACATTCAAATCAAAATAGCCGACTTCCTGTTGGTTGTAGCTAATGACTGTAAATTAGAAGGTTGTCCAGCTTGATGAGACCAATATATGTACCAGTTTTGGTGACTGTAGCTAAAACTAACCCCCCAAGTTTTCTGAAAAGGTGGCGCTATGCAGTGCCTCTTCCATGCCCTTTTATGAGCTTTTGCCAGTGTCTGTCTATCATTAATACTGATATGTGTGTTGAGTTTCATGAAATTCGAATTATTATTTGCAGCACAAAAATTTATAAGACCACGTGTATTTATCTTTAGATTTTTTTTATGTTGTAATTAACAATTATTAACCTATTTATATAAAATTATGTTGTCAGTGCCCTACAAATTAACTGATTCTAGGATTTTTTTGTATGTAAAACTGACAGAAAAGGATAAGGCCTAAGAGATTTCTTAAGCTGTAATGCAAAAAAATAAAACAGTAAATAAATTAATAAGTGCTGATTGTTTTTTTTTCAAGTGATTAAAGAGATGTTTAAAAGTCTCTCTCCTCTCTCTCTCTCTCTCTCTCTCTCTCTCTCTCTCTCTCTCTCTCTCTCAATTCAATTCAATTCAATATGTGCTTTATTGGCATGACAATTGTTACAATGTATTGCCAAAGCATAGTGTTTACATTAAATATAGAACAAATATGTATTTAAAAAAAAAATAATAATAATAATTAAAAATAAATAAATAAATATATAAACACATGCATGTATATATAATTAAACAAAATAGAACAAATCAATTCTACGAATTCTAGAATTCTATGAACAATTTAAAATTTAGTGTGGTGTGTGTGTGTGAGTGTGTGTGTTTGTGTTTGTTTGTGTGTGTGTGTGTGTGTGTGTGTGTGTGTGTGTGTGTGTGGTGTGTTTGTGTTTGTGTTTGTTTGTGTGTGTGTGTGTGTGTGTGTGTGTGGTGTGTGTGTGTGGGCGCATCACTGATTTGTTGACTCCTCCCCCTTTTTGTGACAGGTGTAAATGTATCTTGCTGCTAGTAAGATACAATCTTGTTTTTCATCTAATAAATATTGAAGTTGTGTTTTCTTGTTTAACATTTTGAAGTCAGGGTAAAGTATTTCCAATTTAAGATAACATTTCTTTCTAATTTCTTCATAGCAGGTGGTAAGGAAGTGTTGCTCTGTCTCCACTTCTCCATGGGTACAGTATGGGCAGATGCGGCTCTCTCTGGGCAGCCAGTGCTGTCGATATCTGCCCGTCTCTATAGTCAGAGTATGACCGCTCAGTCTGTACCTCGTCATTTGTCTTCTTAATTTACAGTCTTTCACTGTACTCAGATATTCTGCAGTTGTGTAATCTCTATTTAGGGTCAAATAACATTCAAGTTTACTTTGTTTTTCTGTTGTTTCATTCCAATAGGTTAGATCATTTTCTTTTAGTGTTTTTATAATTTGGGTGGGCAGAATTTTGTGGATGGGTGTTTCAGTGTCCTGATGCTGGATGTTGTTAGTCATGTTAGTTTGTGTTTGCAGCTTCAGGACCCCTCTCTCTCTCTCTCTCTCTCTCCTCTCTCTCTCTCTCTCTCAGTGTCACCCTGACTCTGAACACACACACACACACACACACACACATCCCCCCACACAGACAGAAGGAGAGTGACATCAAAAGTCTGATAGTTTTAAAATTTTCTGCTATCCATAGTGTATTGTATATTCATGAAATTAATCACATTTCCTAAGAATGACTTGTTCTGTGTATGTAATTTTTTTATGAAGTGTTTGGAAGCTGCACTTTAAAGATACAAGAAAATTACTGCTATCTTTTTTTACTGTTATTTTAATAAATCACCATTGCCACACTGTTCGAGATATTACCATTTTTAATAATTATTTTAATGATCTATAAGCATTTGTGAAATATTTTGCCTGCATTACAGCTTAGTCTTCATCTGTGAGCTGAACTGTTTTACTGTTACATTCATGAGATGATGTAAATTCAGATGAATATCATGTCAGAGGGTGTCAGAGTTCAGTATCAAATTACAGTCAAATTATTATTTGCAGCACAAAAAATTATAAGACCACGTGTATGTATCTTTAGATTTTTTTATGTTGTAATTAACATAATTATTAACCTAATTATATAAAATGATGTTATCAGTGCCCTACAAATTAACTGGTTCTTGGATTTTTATATTTTTTTGTCCATAAGACTGACAGAAAAAGATAAGGCCTAGGAAATTTCTTAAGCTATAATGCAAAAAAAAAAAAAAAAAAAAAAAAAAAAAAATTAAATGAATAAATAAATAAAATAAAATAAAAAGAATAATTAAATAAATAAATACTGATTGATTTTTTTCTAGTGATTAAAGAGATGTTTAAAAGTCTCTCTCTCTCTCTCTGGGTCTCTCTGTCTGTCTCTCTCACCCCCCTCCTCACACTAACACTTAACACAGACTCACCCATCCCCCCACATACACAGAGCCAGTGTGATCAAATGTCTTGATAGTTTATTAATTTTCTGTTATTCATAGACCTTTTGTAAAGTCATGAAACTAATCATACTTCTTCAGAATGACTTGCTCTATGTATGTAAAAAGTTTTGAAGTGTTTGGAAGCTGCACTTTAAAGATAAGAAAAGAACTGCTCTCCTTTTTACTGTAACTTTAACAAATCGCCATTAATACACCGTTCAAGATATCCTAAATCCGTTAGCAATTTAGCATCTTCAGTATATTGGCATCATGTTGACAAAGTTTGGTGTGAACTACTTGTTTCTGCTTGGAGGAGTATCAATTTGTTTACAGCTTGATATTCCCCGAAAATTAAATTAAAAAAAAAAGATAGCTGGCTTCCTGTTGGTCGTAGCTAATGAGTGTAAATTATAAAGTTGTCCGGCTTGAATAGAACAATTTATGTACCGAGTTTGGTGTCTGTAGCTAAAACTAACCCCCCCATTTTTGACAAAAGGTGGCGCTATAGAGCGCCTCTTCCACGCCCGTTTATGAGCTTTTTCCAGTGTCTAACTATCATTAATACTCATATGTGTGTTGAGTTTCATGACATTCTAAACATGTTATCTGCTTCAAAATCACCAAAAACAAATTTTCAAGTTTGAAACGTTGCCATGGCAACAGTATTATAGATATCAATATTCCCTTCACAGTTTTACATCGGCCGTGCTTTGACATTATTCTGATGAAGTTTGAAGCAAATCGATTAAAAATAAGATGCTGAATTCAAAGCATTTTGAAAATGACACACTTCCTGCTGCCAGTTGGTGGCGCTATAACTTTGACTCCTAATAGTCACATCTATGCGCTCGGCATCAAACAACGAACAAAACCCTGAAGTTTGATCAAAATCAGACAATGTATGTGGATGTTATTAGACGCTTCCTGTCTCTCATTTTTCGCCATAAATTCATCGCCTCGCCACGGGCAAACCGTTCGAGATATCAAAAATATCCTGGCAATTTTGCGTCCCCAATGCCTTGAGATCATGTTCACCGAGTTTGGTGGCAATCGGGTGGTAATCTTCAGAGGAGTATATCAAATTCCAGAGCATGGTTTTTTAAACAGCCCTGAATAGCCGACTTCCTGTTGGGCGGAGCCAATGACATGCAGTGTGAAATTTGTTCGGCTCGATGAGATCTATATGTGTACCGAGTTTTATATGAATACGTGCAAGCATGTGTGAGCTATACATCAAGTTTTCAAACTGTGTTCTAGGGGGCGCCGTAGAGCCCCTGTGCCGCGCCCGGGTCCCAGCCTCTGTGGCGTCCGGACGCCAACAGATTCCAACGTGCGTGCGAATTTTCAAGAGTTTTTGAGCATGTTAAGGCCCCCAAAAGTACCCGGATGGTTGAATAAAAAAAAAAAAAAAAAAAAAAAAAAATAATAATCCTTTGGAAATCAATAGGGCCCTGCGCCTTACTGGCTTGGGCCCTAAATATAGCTGCAAGCAGCGATGGCGGGCCCAAGCTGTCAGTGCAACCGCCACGCCGGTGGCATCATGAAAAATGGGCACAGCGAGCACATGCATTTACAGTAACCCTCTGGCAGTCTGGTTTTAATTGATACAGCAATTAAAGGGTTAATCCAAACCATCAAGACTGTGAAAGACTGTTACTTTAATAAATCGTCATGGCAACACCGTTCAAGATATCCAAAATCCGTTTACAATTTAAGTTACTCAATGTTTTGGCATCATGTAGACAAAGTTTGGTGTGTATAGTATAATGCTCCTCTGAGGAGTATGCATTAATTCACACCCATATTTTTCCAAATATCCACATTCAAATCAAAATAGCCGACTTCCTGTTGGTTGTAGCTAATGACTGTAAATTAGAAGGTTGTCCAGCTTGATGAGACCAATATATGTACCAGTTTTGGTGACTGTAGCTAAAACTAACCCCCCAAGTTTTCTGAAAAGGTGGCGCTATGCAGTGCCTCTTCCACTCCCTTTTATGAGCTTTTGCCAGTGTCTGTCTATCATTAATACTGATATGTGTGTTGAGTTTCATGAAATTCTAATTATTATTTGCAGCACAAAAATTTATAAGACCACGTGTATTTATCTTTAGATTTTTTTTATGTTGTAATTAACAATTATTAACCTATTTATATAAAATTATGTTGTCTGTGCCCTACAAATTAACTGATTCTAGGATTTTTTTGTCTGTAAAACTGGCAGAAAAGGATAAGGCCTAAGAGATTTCTTAAGCTGTAATGCAAAAAAATAAAACATAGTAAATAAATTAATAAGTGCTGATTGTTTTTTTTTCAAGTGATTAAAGAGATGTTTAAAAGTCTCTCTCTCTCTCTCTCTCTCTCTCTCTCTCTCTCTCTCTCTCTCTCTCTCTCTCAATTCAATTCAATTCAATTCAATTCAATATGTGCTTTATTGGCATGACAATTGTTACAATGTATTGCCAAAGCATAGTGTTTACATTAAATATAGAACAAATATGTATTTAAAAAATTAAATAAATAATAATTAAAAATAAATAAATAAATATATAAACACATGCATGTATATATAATTAAACAAAATAGAACAAATCAATTCTATTTTTTTGTCCCTAAGACTGACAGAAAAAGATAAGGCCTAGGAAATTTCTTAAGCTATAATGCAAAAAAATAAAAAATAAAAAAAAATAAATAAAATGAATAATTAAATAAATAAATAAATAAAATAAAATAAAATAAAAAGAATAATTAATTAAATAAATAAATACTGATTGATTTTTTTCTAGTGATTAAAGAGATGTTTAAAAGTCTCTCTCTCTCTCTGGGTCTCTCTGTCTGTCTCTCTCACCCCCCTCCTCACACTAACACTTAACATACAGACTCACCCATCCCCCCACATACACAGAGCCAGTGTGATTAAATGTCTTGATAGTTTATTAATTTTCTGTTATTCATAGACCTTTTGTAAAGTCATGAAACTAATCATACTTCTTCAGAATGACTTGCTCTATGTATGTAAAAAGTTTTGAAGTGTTTGGAAGCTGCACTTTAAAGATAAGAAAAGAACTGCTCTCTTTTTTATTGTAACTTTAACAAATCGCCATTAATACACCGTTCAAGATATCCTAAATCCATTAGCAATTTAGCATCTTCAGTATATTGGTATCATGTTGACAAAGTTTGGTGTGAACTACTTGTTTCTGCTTCGAGGAGTATCAATTTATTTACAGCTTGATATTCCCCGAAAATTAAATAAAAAAAAAAGATAGCTGGCTTCCTGTTGGTTTTAGCTAATGAGTGTAAATTAGAAAGTTGTCCGGCTTGAATAGAACAATTTATGTACCGAGTTTGGTGTCTGTAGCTAAAACTAACCCCCCCATTTTTGACAAAAGGTGGCGCTATAGAGCGCCTCTTCCACGCCCGTTTATGAGCTTTTTCCAGTGTCTAACTATCATTAATACTCATATGTGTGTTGAGTTTCATGACATTCTAAACATGTTATCTGCTTCAAAATCACCAGAAACAAATTTTCAAGTTTGAAACGTTGCCATGGCAACAGTATTATAGATATCAATATTCCCTTCACAGTTTTACATCGGCCGTGCTTTGACATTATTCTGATGAAGTTTGAAGCAAATCGATTAAAAATAAGATGCTGAATTCAAAGCATTTTGAAAATGACACACTTCCTGCTGCCAGTTGGTGGCGCTATAACTTTGACTCCTAATAGTCACATCTATGCGCTCGGCATCAAACAACGAACAAAACCCTGAAGTTTGATCAAAATCAGACAATGTATGTGGATGTTATTAGACGCTTCCTGTCTCTCATTTTTCGCCATAAATTCATCGCCTCGCCACGGGCAAACCGTTCGAGATATCAAAAATATCCTGGCAATTTTGCGTCCCCAATGTCTTGAGATCATGTTCACCGAGTTTGGTGGCAATCGGGTGGTAATCTTCAGAGGAGTATATCAAATTCCAGAGCTTGGTTTTTTAAACAGCCCTGAATAGCCGACTTCCTGTTGGGCGGAGCCTATGACATGCAGTGTGAAATTTGTTCGGCTCAATGAGATCTATATGTGTACCGAGTTTTATATGAATATGTGCAAGCATGTGTGAGCTATACATCAAGTTTTCAAACTGTGTTCTAGGGGGCGCCGTAGAGCCCCTGTGCCGCGCCCGGGTCCCAGCCTCTGTGGCGTCCGGACGCCAACAGATTCCAACGTGCGTGCGAATTTTCAAGAGTTTTTGAGCATGTTAAGGCCCCCAAAAGTACCCGGATGGTTGAATAAAAAAAAAAAAAAAAAAAAAAAAAAAAAAAAAATAATAATCCTTTGGAAATCAATAGGGCCCTGCGCCTTACTGGCTTGGGCCCTAATAACCTGTTGAAACAATGAACTGTAGTGCACTCCTTCTGAAAGCAATCAGGATGGCAGATGGGAGCCCTTCCTATTATAAACCTCAATCACTATTAACAGCTCAATATCAACCAATCAGGGGCGTAGTTTGATTAGCCAAACGCCCCCCCACCCCTCCATAGCCAAAACTAGCAAGTACAACCCCCCCCCCCCCCCAATATTAATACCATGATTAATGGAAACCTCGAATCAGGCTATGAATTAATTATTTAATTCGTGCCTTCGGCACTTAAGCGCTAACTTCAAGTACGAACTGAACGGAGCAGTTATCAGCACAATATCACTGAAGCGCAGCTCATGAGTGGCGCGCGCGAATCACCATATAACCTACTCTGTGTGCGTTCACCAGCGCGCTCGAGGAGTGTGATGAGATTTGCGTGAGCCATTCCTAGCGCGAAGCTGATGGTCAAATATGTGATCTATTTGAATTATTTAGAGAAACAGCCACTTTAATATGCTATGGAGAAAGTCTAACAGTATCTAAAAAAGCAAATAAACTTAAAAGACTGATAAAAAGAGGAGAAAACTGTCTTGAACCAGCACTAAAATATATTAAAATCTTTTTAAACTACTCATGACCACCTTTACTAGAATTTATCACGTTTTATTGTAGGCTTATTTATTGTGTAAAATTTAGTCTAACTTCTTGTAGAATTTATATTAGATAATCTGTAAAGGGAATATTTTTTTCCCTAGAGATTTACAACTGTGGCACGTTGTAGCTATTGGTTCTAAATGTGCAGGTGGTTGTTTCTTCATAACAAATGATAGATTGATTAATAAAAAAAAGGTCATTATTGGCATAGTAATGATTAATAGGCTAGTCTTATTATAACAAATGCTACAGTTAGAACTATGGTACATGGCCTTCAGATATTTCAAAAGATGGCACATTAAATCATTAAGAGCCTGATGAACTGTTAAGGAGTAAGAAGTAAACAATACCAATATAAGAAAATTTTAAGTTAGATTGACTTCCCATGGCATGTTGAATTAGAACATTGTCAAACTATAGCTTATAAATGCCTACATAATATAAAATACATTACATATATATCCTATAGATACACAGAGAGCAAAACGACTACAATCAGCAGCTACAGCAGATTGTTACAAAATACATATGAGGTGATGATGATTACTCTCAGGGGGCCTTAATTATCAAATCTGTCCACAGTCTAGCACACTACAGCATCATGTGTAGATGTGTCCGACATGACTGCCATTTTTAGATCATTTACAAAATGTGATAACATGTAAGGGTATGATTCGCACATGGAACTCTGACATGTCCAGGCAACAAGTCAGGCTATGACTGAGAAAAAAATAAATAAAAATCTTTATGACAATTTTCAGAAGTAGAGTGACCAGATGTCCCATTTTACCCAAGACAGTTCTGGCTTCACAAGTTGTGTCCTTGTCCTTCGAATTTAATTTCAAAAGCCAGAAACTAATAATGTGTCGTAACTTCTCATACCTTCCCAAACGTTTTTTTCCACTGAACAAGCAAATTTTCAAATCATTTAACAATACATTCTTATTTTCATGGTTCTTTTATATCGGTAAATGGTCACATGACATGCAGATAAAATATTTCCGATTTTTTTGTTTTATTTTGTTTGTTTGTATTTTAAAATCATTTTTAAAAAGATTTATAATCATAACATTGGGTGTTTACAGACATGTCTTAAAGGAGACCAAATCTAAGCATTTCTAAAAGAGGGGGGCAGAATTAGAGCCCTGCACGGGCCTAAAATTTAGGCCCTAGCCTGGCCCGAGACGCTCAGGCCCTAGCCCGGCCCGTGTCCCGACAGCTTATCAGAATTACTGGCCTGAGTCCAGTAAAACTCTAAAGGCGTATCCAATGAGGAGACGGCGATTCAGGATCATCATCAAATGCACGGATGATCCAAAATGCAGCTTTTCCCAAAGCATTGGGAACTTTTAGTAACCACACTCCAAATTCTCCCTGATGCTCTGCATGGTCAACTATCACCTGTATGCTAATGCGTGAGAATATGCGTTGCGTATTGCGTAGGCGATGTGTAATATTTATAATATAATCAGTATTTCATACAGTTGCCATGTGTGCTCTGTGCGTAATATGGGCACAATTAAAGGAGAGAAGCTAAATGAGCCCGAGTCCGACCCGAGCCCGATCTGTAAAAAAAAACTTAGCTAAATGAGCCCGGCCCGAATGGACTCGGGCTTGCAGACCTCTAGTCAGAATGAGGGTGTTTTGCAAAAACAAAGTTCTGGCATGAAACTCTAGATGGCGGAGTCCGATAGATCTAAGTCAATATAACATAATGGCTCAGAATGGCTCAGTTTAAATGCTTCATTGTTTTGATATTATATTATATTAGGCCTATATTATAAACCTAATAAATAATTGACCTTGTTTTTTAATGGAGTCACTTATGCTCATCAAGGCTGTATTTATTTGGCCAAAATACAGATGAAAAAAAAAAACAGTAATATTGTGAACTCTTAAGCTATTGCAATTTCTAATATTGGTTTTCTATTTTAATATATTTTAAAATATAGTGTATTCCTGTAAAGTAAAGCTGAATTTTCAGCATCATTACTCCAGTCTTCAGTGTCACATGATCCTTCAGAAATCATTCTAATATTCTGATTTATTATCAATGTTGCAACTGTTGTGCTGCTTAATATTTTTGAAACTTTTTTTCTTTGATTCTTTTATTAGGCTAATAAAAAGTTAAAAAGAACAGCATTAATTAAAAAATATAAATATTTTCTAACAATATAAGTATTTACTATCACTTTTTATCCATTTAACACATCCTTGCTGAATAAAAGTATTAATTAAAAAAAAATAATAATAAAGAAGAAAGAAAAAATTTACTGACCCCAAACTTTTGAATAGTAGTGTATATTGCAACACAAAATTTCTATTTTGAATAAACACTGTTCTTTTTAACGTTGTATTTCTCAAAGAATCCTGAAAAATATCACAGGTCCCCAAAAAAAATATTAAGCAACAACTTTTTCCAACATTGATTATAAATTAGCATATTAGAATGATTTCTGAATGATCATGTGACACTGAAAATTCAGCTTTGCTTCACAGGAATAAATTATATTTTAAAGTATATTAAAATAGAAAACATTTATTTTAAATTGTAATAATATTTCACAATATTATTTTGTGAAATAATAGTCAGTATTTTTTATCAAATAGATACAGCCTTGATGAGCCTAAGAAACTTCTTAAACATTTTTACTGATCCCAAACTTTTGAAAGGCAGTTTATTGTACTGTAAAAATGTTTTCTCAGGTAACCTAAAATGTACATCATTTAGTTACATCAAGGGTCAAATCAAATATAAATAGCACATTAAAGTTAAAAGTTACACACTTTTTTGTGTGTATGCTGTACAGGTCTGGTATAAAGAATGTTTTTGCTCAAGTGGCCGAAATGTCCGCCCAATACAGAAAAGTTTTGCTCAGCAAGAACAAAATTTAGAGGGAACATTGGTCACAAGCCTCCCGGTTTTCATCCAAAATATCTTAAATTATGTTCCGAAGACGAACGAAGCTTTTAAGGGTTTGGAACGACATGGGGGTAAGTGATTAATGACAAAATTTTCATTTTGGGGTAGAGTAACCCTTTAAGCATATTAGCAGCAGCATTTAGCATCTGTGTTTATACAGCTAGAGCAAAACGCAGTCTAGAGCATGCGATCGCTCTGAAGACATGCTGATAGTAACGGACATGAAAGCAGGTTAAATGAAATAAGCATTCTCGTGTATGCATTTCAACCGGGGTTCGCTATATTCAGTAATCTCAATGTCACGTTTGTTTAAATCTAAAGTTGATGTTTTATTAGCTGTGCTGAGTGTGCTGTCGATTTCAGCTGCATGCAGTGCCAAAAGCATGCGCTTTTATTCAATCCTAATGGCTCTATACAATTAGAGAATATCGTTACATTAATGACAGTTATCAAATGACTAATTTATTATATTTGCTCAGGTGGGTGCTGGCCTGGGGTCTTACCTATCGGATTGTAACGCATATTCTTGTTAACACTTGTGAACATTACACATAGTGCACGTCTGATTAGAGTTAAGCAGGTCAGCGTGGTAGCCCAGGCTCACATAGCCCATAGGCCACTAGAGTAAGGCGGTCGGCATGGTAGCCCAGGCACAAATAGATAGTAATACATGCGGTTCACATGGCTCTTCGGAGCATATGTCTTGGAGATAGATCTGCTTTGTGGGGGGTGTTCTATCCTGTCTGTAAATCTTCATGTGTGTGGGCATGTTAAGTGAACTGAAGAAGATGAAATATAGATCATGAAATACATTAAGATGCATTTTTCAGAATATATTTAGCCAATTTTAAGAAGGCCTTGACATCAAAACGTAAGTGACACTCAACCTAAAACTAAAAACATAGATTCTGTTATATTAAGATTATATTATTAGTAGTAGAATTTGTTGTATATTATGTATATAATATGTATGTTATAATATTATGTATAACCAAGACTTGTCATAGCACTTGCATGTTGTTGCTCTTTTGTTGGTTTTGATTGCTTCTATTGCCCTCATTTGTAAGTCGCTTTGGACAAAAGCGTATGCTAAACGACTAAATAAATAAATGTGCACTGATACAGCAGTTATATCCTTATACTCAGCGACATGCACATATTGGCTTGTATAGTTCATTTCTGTGTCTCCTGCTTTGTGGGGGGTTATTCATATATGTTATATGTGCAGCAGCAGTATTTCTTACATGCTCACAGCAGCATGTTGTGGATGTATTGGCAGTAGCAAGTCTCGGTACTTGCTCTGCCACAGCAGCGTAGCAGATCTATTCCGCCAAGACCAAATACATTAACATTGTAATGTACATTAGCATGCCAATCCCTCCGAGAGTTGTCATGACAAAAATACAAAGTTCTGGCATGAAACTCTTGATGATGCAGTCTGATAGATTTAACTCAATATGACATAATGACAGTCCCTCCAGGATTTTGCGATTCTGCGATCGCAAATTTTCATAATTGCCGCAGATTTTCCGCAGATTTTGGGCTTAGACGCATCCCGTGATGTCATCGCAACGCGCATTTTCAGTCAAAGAAAGATTGTTTCTCAGTTTGAAAAATGGAATGAACAGCCTTGCATTCTCATCATGCCCGATTTACAAGAGCTACATTGGACAAACAAACCGAAAGTGTAACGAATCCGCGCTACTCGTTTGGGCTACGCGGCGCAGACCGTTAATCTGCTCGGCCGGAGCCGTGGGCTGCTCTCGATCACGCAACATCGTTATACACAGAGCTGGGAGATACAGTGAAGAAAGTAGTCGAATTCGCCGCAGAATCAATAACATCTCTGTCAAATCTTGTGAGAAGCATTCAAATTCAGCGCAGAATTCTGTTAAAGCTACGGATATCAGAGCAAACGCCACTGATGTGGAAACCAGGAAAAACATTGTTCAATAAACACAAATCTCCACCATTCACCATAGATTTAACATAACTACAGGAACAACTTGTGGCAGAAATGGTCTAATGTTTTCCAGTGTTTTTAAATGCTTCATACAACTTTTCCCAGCACTTCAAATCTTTAAGTATTACCAAATTTGAAAGTTATTTTTAATGTGATGACATTATTTGTTCATCCTTCATAGTTTGCCTCTATTTATAAAACTAAAAGTTTAATAATGTAGGAAAGCAAACACCTATTTAAAAATATAAAGGACATTAAAATACCACTATATGGCTGCGGAGACTTATAGGCTTATTAGCCATTTCCACAACCCTATATATATTATTATTATTATTATTATTTTTATTTTTTTATTTATCAAATTATATTTAGACATTATTAATGACAGTAATAAAAGTTCATTTTATCTGCATCTCAACTACCCAGACAGCACAAGTAAATCTGTAAGACGTCTGCTAAAGATCTGGGAAACATCTGCCTTGTGATCTGATAAACATCTCAGAAGCAGTTTTACATACATTCTAATAAATGTCTATTTGACATCTGACAGGAAACGTCTTAGAGACGTATTGCAGATGAGCAAACACCCTAAAAAATACAACTTGCATATGTAAATGCAGACATTAAATAGACATCTCCGAGATGTACATGTGCGATTAGGGTGAGTGCTTTACTGTCAGGTGCTGGTGCCACCTTCTGTAGAACTTAATGGCACTGGTGTCCTCAAATGTTAGTCTGGAGCCCTACGATGTTCTCGAAGTCAGAAAAGTTATAACAATGTTAGAAGAATGTTGTCCATGGTATATTTTCACTGCAAAACAATAAGAAATGCCGCAAATATCACCGTCAATTTTGAGAAAAGCCGCAGCAAAATCAGTCATTTTAGGCCGCAAAAATCTGAAAAAAGTCCCGCGAAATCCCCGAGGGACTGATAATGACATCATTATCACGTCACAGCTGATTGGTTCTCTCCTGTATCCGTAGCCAATGAGCTCGCTGCTCAACATTTAACTATTTGGCTAATGCTTGTGGTAGCAGTTGCAGCGCACTTCAGAAATCCTCCAACTTCCCCAGCTCCACCTGTGTAGATCTGCTACGAGGTGATTCATTTATGCTATATGGGGGTTATTCCATATATGTTATAAGCGCAGCAGCATTTCTTACATGCTCACAGCAGCATGTTGTGGATGTATTGGCAGTAGCAAGTCTCGGTACTTGCTCTGCTGCAGCAGCGTAGCAGATCTATTCTGCCAAGACCAAATACATTAACATTGTCATGTACATTACCATGCCAATCCCTCTGAGAGTTGTCATGACAGAAATCTTGTTTTGAATCTTGTTTTGCAAATATATGACTGTTTTACCATTATAAGTGAAACTTATGAAACATAATAAAAAAAGTGAAAATATATTAATAAAAACATGTTAAATAGTAAATATATTTAATTAAAAAACATATTAAAACAATAAAAAAGGCATGTGATGACCCCTCTATTTTTATTTTATTTTTTTATAAAATGTATAGTTCCAGTCCTGAATGCTGACTGGTTAACGCAGCATTGCAGTCATGCTAAAATACACCACATAGCTAGGACTATATTCACAATATAGCAAAACCTCTCATATGTTATTGCTTAAATAAGACGGTTTCAATTTCTTCCACTAAATTCAATTGCATTCAGTTGCAACAATTCCATGCAAAAGGTTTGCAATTGTAAAGATATTGTGTGGATTAAAGTAATCTTGATCTAACTGTAGTGCTGATAGCACATGACTGTAAATAATGTTTTGGATAAATGTGGCTCTCTCACTGTAACCGCATCCATCAAATGGATTCTTAACAGTAGCGTTCTTGTGCACTTAATGCACAGCTGAGTCAGTCTGGAAGTGTATGTTACACAAGCTGCTCCTGTTTCTGTTTTCTACTTTCCGAGCATTATATAATCACAGCAGAGACTGAGAGAGAGAGAGAGAGAGTGAGTGTGAGAGGGAGGAAGAGTAGCTCTCTGGAGAGTGTGGTAGGCTTCATTATTCAGCTCGCTCTGCCTTCTTCAGGACCTGTGCGGTTTGCATCTGGCCCCATTTTACAAGAGTCCACCATCTATGCCTATGCACTCCAAAATGATTGCCAAATATGAGCTGATAATGCTAATGTATGAACTTCTTTAAACCTCTATTCAAGGCATTCTTTGTTTCAGATCCATGTTAGAGATTGATCTAAAGCACAAATATTACTAAAGGAATAGTTCAGTCAGAAATACAAATTCTAACATCATTTACTCACCCTCTTGTTGTTCCAAACCTGTACGCATTTCTGGTAACACTATAGTATAAGGACCAATTCTCACTATTAACTAGTTGCTTATTAGCATGCCTATTATTAAAATATTGGCTGTTTATTAGTACTTATAAAGCACATATTCTTCATGACCATATTCTACATCCCTAATCCTATCAAGCCCCTGCCCCATTGAGGTCCGACGCTAAAGTGCCCTTGCGGTCCGGTCTGTGCGATATGAACGATATCGTGGACGAAATCAGTACCGCCGCAGTTTGCATAGGGCACCAAGTCCCAGGGGGGCACCATCCCAGTTGCTCAAAAAAAAAAAAAAAAAAACGTGACGCATCATTCCCACGCCCGCGACCGCTGGCGCCTCATGCTTGCGGCTGAATGCAGATGATCATAACTGATGGACAACTATGCCCGTGAAAAGACATCAGCGCCTCGAAAAAAAAAAAAAAAGATGAAAACGAAGCCCGCACGTCACTTTCAGGTAGGCTATATTCATAATCAAAGAAGTATTAAGACAATATATATATATATATATATTTGTGGTTATAAAAACAGACCTAAGCCAACAACAGCCTTTAAAATGAGTTAAAATTAATTATATAAAAACAATGAGGCAACCCTGTTGAAAAAAACTATAGAACCATCACAGAAAATTCTAATACCTTCACAAATGAATCACAAATGCCATTACAAACCATCAACTTTTAACCATTAAAACCATTAAAAAAATGGTTTTCTGTAATGTGTTTTGGGACATATTCCATTAGGATTTATTGGTTTTAACAAGCCACCAATAGAAGGTGACCAATTGCCAGTGGAGACCAACAGGGTCCATTACAGTTTCCAGTAAAACCAATACAAGTCCCATTATAACCAGTAAAACCATTACTAATTTTGTGATGGTGTCTATTGTTTTTTTCAACATTACATGTTATAAATGCCTGTAAAAGGAGCCAGAGTCCTGGTCATTGCTGCTGTTACACTTACAGCACGATCATATCCTTGTTTAATAGGCTATTGACCAAACATTTAATTCAATTATCCACTTGATCTTTAATTTTTGGCCACCTTTTTGCTATAGATGACACAGCCTCTATAATTTCTTCAACAAAAAAAACATGTGGACATCACAATCCTTACAAAAATGAACCATGGTTTTTGTAGTAAAACTGTGTAATTTTCTTTTGCGTGATTTCTGAATGCTTGAGACCATAAAATCAATCAGACAACTGTATTACTGCCATAAGTAACTGTCTAGAGCTACAGTTGTAATTTGTAAATAATACAATTTATTTATTTATTTACTTTTATATTTTATTAAAGTTCTAATTTGACCCCTGTTTTTTTTTACTTCCATAATATTTGAGGGAGGGGGCACAACAATAAAATCCTGCTTAGGGCACCCATTTGGCCAGCAGCGGCCCTGATAAAAATGTCTCCACAATCTGCTTTTGAAGAAATATTGTTGCATCTAGCTACAGCGCACATTCTATCAGCTGCAGTTCTGGCGCCGCCGTATCAATATACTGTACAACGCGACATACATTCACATCAATAAGAAGATATTTTGAAGAATGTGGGTAACCAAACAGTTGCTGGTCCACATTGACTTTGACAGTAGGGAACACTGTGGACCAGCAACTGTTTGGTTTTCCACCTTCTTCAAAATAGCATTTATGTTTAGCAGAAGAATGAAACTCAGGTTTAAAATAAATTTTGAGTGAGTAAATGAAAGTATAAAAATAAAACACTAGCCTATTTTAATTTATTGAGTGAATTATTCCTTTAATGTTAATAAAACACCAAACACAAAGAGAAAAATCAATCACTACTCTTGACTGAAAAACTTTAATACAGTTTCTTTAATAGGACTCAATCTATATAGTGTTTTATTTTTATATTTGTTCATTCAGTTTCTTGAATGCTCCTGCTAAATACACCTATTGTAGCATACCTGAAAATAAAACACTGTTTATTTTATTTGTATATTATGTGTATTTGTAATGTGTATCTTTGTTCTCATTTTTTTAATAACAAAGATAAAATAATGAAAAAGATTTTTATCTTCACCCACTTTGGCCTAAATATCTGCCATATTTTTTTAATTTTTGTTTATATTTTGTTACTTTGAAAGGCTTTGTCTTTATAATAGAGAAATTAGTTTGGCTGTACTGCTCAAACAGCTTGCAAAATAGAAAAAAACAACATGACAAAAACATCGTGATAAAATCGTGAATCGTGATACATGGTGAGTAAAACATGGACTAATTTTCATTTTTGGGTGAACTAACCCTTTAATAAAGATTCTTAAAAATATATTTTTCTTCATCTTTAATTTTTATTTTTGGGTGAACTATCCCTTTAAGGCAAACATCACTGTGGCATATACTTAGGGCCACGAGTTTCATCAAACTCATAAACATAATATTAAACTTTGCCACAAGCTCAAAACCATTTATGCCAAAAAAAAAGATAGATTGGATTCGTCTGAATCCGTCTGAATCAGACTTACTGTTTTCAACTAACAGACCAAATTTAGCAGAAATACCTATCAATTACATGCATTGAGGAACCCGGGCCATACCTAGAGACAAGAATATCATGAAGATTTGCAATGGGCTATTTAGTAACCACCTATAAAAAGCTTGCAAGCCTTTAACAACCATCCAGAACACCCTAGCAAACACAGAAATTGCAAAAATGTGCACAACACCTTGGCATACACAAAAGGTCCCAAAGGGACCATAGTGCTATGGTATTCTCAGAACATTGGAGTACCATGCAAATATCATGGTACGTTAATTTTAGTACATTATCTGATATCATTACTGTACTATGTTACCACCACAGTACTATTTTGCCCTGGAAACCACCCACAATGCACTAGCATCTTGCCAGTGATTCTGCACAGGCAAGAACCACTCACATTTTTCCAGCAAATGTAGAAATCTGAGTTCATTTGTAATGCTGTGCCTCAGCACTGTCCGGTAAGTAATCACATCAACAGACATATTACACCCCCGTCCGCACAGATGCATGTGATTTATTTTATTCCAAGATTAATTGCATTAACTGAATTTATCTTTAAGTGCCCGCAGATATGCATCACTCTCAGCTGAGCGGATGGCAAAGTTGATTGGTCTTGTTTCCGCAGGCTGTACCAGCTCCATATGCGGGTGTTGTGCTCTAATTCGTTCATGTGCTGGGTTTCCGTTCCTCAAATTAGACACCTTGATTGCGATTGTTCAGCATCTGCCATAAAACCTCACAAGCTTACAAACAGCTTTATAATTAGGCCTTGTTCATTTTTACCAAATGTAATTTTTACTCTCTAAAAAACAAGAGAAATGAAACAAAAGGTTTTTGTAGGATACGTACTGTATTTTCATTCAGTGGAAAGATATTGTTTTACTATACAATTTATCCAGGAAAACACAGTAAGCACATATATTCATGTACCCTAAATAAGCATCCATTCTGTGTTAGACTTTGGCCCAGGTCTCTCTGAGCACCTAGAAAATACAGACTGTAACTCTCATTTTGGCTGATATAGTTGTGTGGGGCAGCCATTGTTAGAGAGGCAAACAATTTATGGGCATTCAGCAACAATTCATGGCCCACCCGTCACAGATCGATGAATGGTCCCCCTCCTACGCACCGTGCTGTGCCCAGTCCGGAGATGCTGAAACACCACAATCTGATTATCCAAGACAATTTAGGTTCAGCACGAACACAAAATCTTGCATGTCAGATATTTAAAAAAGACAACAAGTCATGATATACCATCTAATATCATCACACACTTTTAAAAATAAAGGTTCCAGAAGGAGGGTTTTGCAGCAGTGCCACAGAAGAACCATTTTGGGTTTCCCAAAGAACCTGTCAGTATAATGTTATAAACCATTTTTTCTTAGTGTAAAGAACATTTTAATAATCTAAATAACTTTTTTTTGCACTTTAAACAACCTTATGCGCAGTGGAACCTTTTGTGATGTTAGATGTTAAAGGTTCTTCATGGAACCATCAATGCCAATAAAGAACCTTTATTTTGAGAGCAGTAGCAAAAACAAAAGCTACTCTACAGCACTATTGTGTCTGAACAACTAACATCTTGTCATATATGTTGTTATTTAAACCTGTTTGCAAGATCTCACTAACAAAAAGTACCATGATTTAACCATGATTTTTGGACATGCACCATGGTAATATTATTGTTTTATGTGTATTATGGATATACCATGTAAATATCAAGGTACGTGAATATGAAGTAACAAGTCACACTTTTCCTATTGTTTTTATAAAATTTGCATAAATAATAGTCAAATACATTTGCCTAAAATCTGCCTAATATCTTAAAAGCATTTATTTGCACAAAAGAGAAATAAATAAAAATAAAAACTCATGTTGCTAGGCTTAAGCAAGTGGTTTATGCATCTTGTCCTAGATTGCTTGCCAAACAAAGTGCACTGAAGTTCTGCTGATTTAATGATACTGCCAAATGTTTCAGACTCTGTGTCCTGGAAACACTTTGTACTTTGAGGATGTCCTCTATTACACTTATTGCCTGGTGACCAATGACTAGGTGACAATGTAAACACCACTCAGGTTTAGACTAATGACACCTGTCTTAGACTAATGAGACTTTTTTTCTAATGATGTAACATTTCCCATGAGTCTCGTAGAAATATTTCAACAGACTGCAAACGTCTGACTCGTATACAGGAATTTATAATGATGACCAATAATTGCCCTGCTTGAGAAAGAAGAGAATTTGTGTTAAATCCAACTATCCTAAATATCCAGATCCCTAACCAAATATAGAGATGAGCAAAAGCATATATATACATACATACATACAGTATATGAGCAAAAGATGTAGTAAAATATGATAATATATTTCTGCGGAATAAGATTCAATTTAAAGAGATGTCAGGATTTTGTATTCCCAATTTTAATATAGCACTTTCCATTAAAAAATACAAATTGGTGTTCCATTGTCCCAAATTAGAGACGTCCAAACTGAACTCAATTTTAGTGTTGACTAAATTGGTCCAGATCAACCCTGTTACTAAAAACAATTTCATAAAAAAATATGCAAAATATTATTTCTTAAACACTGCAAATTTAAATAAGTGTATCAAATAGCCTATCTAAAACAAGCAACAACAACATAAGATTTCTAAACTAACTGACCATGACAGCAAGTGACAGCAATCTTTTGACTAAATCATCCCATTTTTAATCCACAAATATGGAACAAATTAGTAGCTCACTTTTTAAAGCAACAAAGGCACACATCCCTCTGAAAGGAGGGAGTACTATTAAATGTTATATTCTTGTCTTGTTAATTTTTACACAACTTTTTGTATTACTGACTGTATTCAGCAAGCTTAATTCAATGGAAAGTGTCAAAACTTACAGTAGGCCTATAAACTAAAAGGTGTATCATCATCAGTAGG
>JALXFT010002637.1:0-45418 GCA_023376895.1 Aspiorhynchus laticeps | reverse complement strand
ACTGGTTTGTTTAAAAATCTTTTGGCTATAGTATTGTTAATGTTTATTTTTGAGAGTTGTCACCTGGAAGAGGTGAGATGGGAAATGGTTAAAAAGGATATACCACCCCTGACAGGAAGGGGGCGCTGGTACAAGAGGACACAGTATTTTGACCATGTACATGGAGGCAGGATGGCTTGGTGTAAGAAACTTTCAAGCTGAAAAACATTTTCACCACCACGTGATTGAATATTTACACTGGATTGTAACTGTGGCATCAAACCTGAACTGTAGTTGTCTGGATTTCAGTTCCTTGCGCCTGTACTCTTTCATATTATCATCCTGAGGCAATCGATCTAAACGAACGTGCACACACACATAAACGAGAGTATTTATGACATGCTTCATTCAGGACTGGATAGTGAACAGATCGAAATAGGACTCACCCTTGCGATCTCGAAGAACCACTTCCTTTTCGTTGGATATCCAGCGATAACAGGGGAACTCAAAGCAGTCTCCAGAGGGTGTCGTCACACTGATGCATCTGCAGTACCAGTGATCACTGAACAATATTTTCTCCTTCTCAAGTTTCACCAGCTCTATGTCTCCAAGGATCTCCTTCACACTGATGTCAACAGAAACCTCCTTTAACGAAAACTTCTGTTAGGCATAACTGAATCACAGAGCTTGTGTGCAAAAATTACTGCAAAAATTATCACTGGATTTGTCATACAATATCATTTTTTCTTCATGAAACATGTATTTTCCACAAACATCCTTTTTAAATTTGATTATATGACATAATGCTTTTAATTGCTGTGAAAAAAGTGAATAAGTGAGGAAATTTGTGGAAGCTTTGATAGGGAAAAGTGGGGTTGCTTTCTCACTTTTTGTGAGGAAACGAAAGTATTTGACGACACCCACAATTAAATCAGAGTGATATATATCCGTGCACACTGAGTCCGATATATTCGCATGCGTTTTTCCGTTTTCTCATATTCGTCATCCTTTCCTATCAAAATGCATGCTACGGATGTGAAAACGCAGACAATCGAACCTGATCTGAATTTTTTTTATGACGGACGAAAGTTTCGGAGGCAGTGTGTAAATGTGATTGACACAACGTGAGGTCGTATTTATTTTTTAACGTGCGAAAATTTCGGACTCAGTGTGCAATGGCCCTAAGAGTTAATTAGTAGTTGAAGTAGCTGGAAAACTACTCTAGTCACTGTGGTAGCACTTTAGTATTATTTTCTATTTTTATCCAAAATGAGGCGATGTGGAGCATTAAACACTCATGTAATGTCTGTTTCACAAGTGAGACTCATAGAAGTATTAATCTTCCAGGGAATCCCTTATATGGACAAATGCATCAGATATCACTAAAGCTGAATAACATGCAGAAAGAGACGTTGTCACTGATGACACATGAAGACGCATATAAACACACAATTACGATGATATATATGTTTATTTGTGTTCATTTCATAAGAATGATGTATATTTATAATGCAACGGTGTGAATAGAAAGTTGCCAGTAAAAAAATAATGTGGAGTATGGATGGGCAAGGTGGTCCTAAGCGCGGTGCAACCACACCAGGCCCTGCATTTGATTCTAAGTTGAACAAATTAATTACAATTGAAATAAACAGATTTTCTGGTATTCAGGTACAGAAACTGTAATAAACATACAATATAAATGTAGTTACAAAAGTTATTCAGGCAAGAACAGCGAGTGAATTTTCTGTCTTTTGTTTGATTAATGTTATTATAGAGATGGCAGCAGGAATATTTGGCTGCTGTCACTTTAGGAGCTGCACAGATCCAATATACTGTTACACATGCGTTTTCTTTCTCAACTGTTTAAGTTCATTTAATACAGGGGTGTCAAACTCATTTTCACTGAGGGCCACTTCAACATTATGGCTGCCATTAAAGGGCCGGTTGAAACTGTAAGACTGTACAAATGTTACTACTCCTTAACATATTGTTAAATAACTGTCTATTTAAGTTACAAATATTGCATGTGCATTTGCATAGATGTAAAAATATATGTTATTGCTCTGTGTTATTTTAACATAAATCCTTTTAATTTATCAGGTTAAGAAATCTAAATTACTCCATAAATCAAAGTAAATAAAGACAAGTATCATCAAACACAGGTTCAACATTAACTTTGTTAAAAACTTTTTTTGTTACATTTATGGTACAACCAATCATTGTGAGCTGCTAAGAACGTGTGACAGATATGGCATTTAAGATAAAAACAAATGAGCCCAGGTCTCATGAAAATGCATATCAATAGCACGATTTTCTGTTTCTATTTGGCGTGCGATTTATACACAGAAATTGACTTTGGCGTGCATATGGTACGCAATCAATGCTTAAAGTGGAAAAAAAAGAAGTGGCCATACTCAACCCCACTCCCCCACCCAAAAATAAATATATAAAAACAAAATAAAGTAGTAAAAAAGTATAATGTATTTTTTTTCGTTAAAATTTACTGATTCAAATTATTTTACTACTCTGCACTAGGGTGACCACCTGCTATAGATCTGTTTCAGGGCAGTAGATGTGACTTTGCCGGACAATGCGGGACACGTGCGAGACAGAGGTAAATTTATACTGTTATGCTGTGTAAATACTGATTTAAATTTCGTTGGCATATGCGCCAATTTAGTTTTCTGCTGGTGCATGCCCACACTTATGGCAACATTAAACTCAGTAGAGAAGATCATTTTTGAGCGCACACATGTAATGTCTGACCGATAGAGACCGCGTCTGTTTTCTGTGAGAGTGAATGAAAGGGAATCCACCTGCCAGCGGAGAGGTTTACGCTCGCGCATTTGATGCGCTCTTGCAGGCTATAATGCGCTCAGGACATTTGTCATTAAAATAACTCTGCAGAAAAAGGAGAAGAAAGTCATGTCTGAAAGTTTCCATCGATTTTTTTTTTAATTCGTTAAATGAATGGAGAACATCGTGTTTTTCCATCTATGGTGCTCGAGCACTTGATGAGGTCCGCTTTATTCCTTTGTCCACGCAGTCATCATCCATGGCAAAACCATTGCGTATCATACGCACACCAAAGTCAATTTCTGCTATTAACAGAACGGCAAATAGAAACAGAAACTTGTGGTATTGATACGCACTTTCATAATGTATGATATAAAGTAGCATAGTTTTTTTTTTTTTTTTTTGTAAGACAATCATATGCTCTCGCGGGCCACATAAAATGATGTGGAGGGCCGAAATAGGCCCGCGGGCCTTGAGTTTGACACCCCTGATTTAAGACATAACTGACATTTAACAGGGACATTTTGACATTTTTGTGTGTATTTGTCCTTTCAAATGCAAAAAGACACGTAAGAGGACACAGTATCACGCACTATACAGTTTGTGTGAAGAAGAGAAAACAGCTAGTCTTCTTGCGCTTGAATGGTTTAACGTCATATTTAAGGATTGATAAGCAGAATCGAAATCATGGTTTATCTATTGCAATGTTGCTAATGTTGAGGTTATTTCAGCTTTGTACTAAGTTTGCTTCATTCATTTAGTTTGACTGCACTGATAAAGAGGGTGAGCTTAACCATTCAAATGAATTGTGTGCATGCATTTTAGACACTTACATTGTTCTTGCAATAACTGCATCCTTCTATCAATTGAGTTTTATATTTACTTAAACAGCAGAGTGCTCTGGTAATATCAGTGGTATGACCCATTTTGGTAATATCATTGGCATGAACCATGATTTCGATTCTGCTTATCAATCCTTTAATATGACTTTAAACAATTCAAGCGCAAGAAGGCTCGCTATTGTCTCTGCTGCACCATCTCTCAGGACCTGAAGTGGGACACTCACATCGACTCCATTGTAAAAAAAGGCCCAACAATGGCTATACTTCCTTGGCCAGCTGAGGAAGTTCAACCTGCCACAGGAGCTGCTGAAACAGTTCTAATCTGCCGTCATCGAGTCTGTCCTGTGCACATCAATAACTGTCTGGAGAACAGTTCGGACTGCCGAGAGGATTATTGGTGCTCCCCTGGTCACCCTCCAAGAACTGTATACATCCAGAGTGAGGAAAAGGGCTCAGAAAATCACTCTGGATCCCTTACATCCAAGTCATCCCCTTTTTGAACTTTTGCCATCTGGCCAGGGCTTACCGGAATACCAGGACAGCCAGGCACAAGAACAGTTTCTTCCCCCAGGCAATCTACCTCATGAACAGTTAAATGTTCCCCTTGTTGTGCAATAAAGATATGTGCAATAACCTTCTATTTATTTGTTACCACCTACATCCTAGTACATCCCTGCATCTCAATCTATTCTATTCCTATTCTATCATCTATAGCACAACTGTACGTACAATTCATTTTATTTTTTCTATTTATTTTTTCTATTTTTGTCTATTGATATTTACATATGTGTATTTTTATTCACATCTTATTTTTATTGTCTGTGTGGTGTTGTTGTTGTCTCTGTGCACTGGAAGCGTGTGACACTAAAACAAATTCCTTGTATGCGCAAGCAAACTTGGCAATAAAGCTCTTTCTGATTCTAATTTCAGGAGCTGTCAAAATTACAATTTAAAATCAGAGCATAGCTTTCTTACATTCAACTTATACTGAAACATTAACATTTCTGTTTCAAAACAGCAACACCAGTGATTGACAGTCAAAGCAAAGCAGCTGAACTGGAAGTTTTGATTGGTTTTGACCCCTGAGTCAGACCTGTCTGTTATTGCCTGAAGCGCAGGGCTCCACTAAGTAGTTTGAAAAGTGCCCGTCAAACGCCAGCTCGCCCTGTTTCTCCATCAGCACCTTTTTGTACTTTGTACTTTTGGTGAAAAATCAAATGTAGCTAAGTTGAATACTTTATTTTTATTCAACTCAAGTAAAAGTACCACATTTTAATTATACTCAAGAAAGTAGAAAAAAATGTAAAAATGCACTCAAGTACTGTAACGAAAGTATTTGTAATTAGTTACTTTCCACCTCTGACATCAGTAAATAAATGAAATAATTTCATGTTTAAAATTATATTTTTATATATAATTCATTCAATACATGACACAGCTGTTTCTATTGAGTTTGTGCTGAATTTGTGAGGGAAAAAACAATTCTTACCGATCCTCTTGCAAAATGGTCAACAACGGATTTGTCCAGTATAGTTTTGTCACTGGATCTCTCCGTGCCCACCAGCGTCACGTATATGTCATTTATTGTCTCAGCAAACTCCTGTTTTCCAGTGGTGACAGACACCTTGTACTTGAACATCCTGCTCAAATGAGAGGAGAAGTACAACAGACTCTCTTGTTTCACTGCTGTTTTGGGGGTGTGGTCTATCAATCTAACTTGTGATGATAACTGTCTGTTCTTTAATTAAAGATGATAGCACCAACAATATACAATTTTTTAACCAATTCCTTCATATTTGTTTTCTTTAAAAAGTTTTACATTCTAAAGCCTGATTCAGACAAATGCAGTGGTTGGCAAGATATGAAAATTAAATTCAACATTAACATTCACTGTCTTTATTCTAATTTGACGGGCTCTGATAACATATTTTTGAAAATAAAAGACTTAAAGGTGTCATGGCAGGAGAAATCTAATTAGACTTGATCTTTTGGCATATAAGCGGTCTTTGTACCATTAAAGCATCCTGCAAGTTTCATAGCTTAAAACATTCTCCTCATAAACAAAGCATTTATTTATTAATAAAGCTCCAAAAATGGCTCGTTTGGATCCGAGGTGCATAATGACATAACGGGGGAATAAACATTTGCATGCCTCCAGAGCAAGACATTGATGAATAGGCTTCTTCTCAACATAGGCCCAACATATGAATGTGTGGGACACTTAGTCCATATCCTTCCAAGGATATTCTATGTCTATTCTATTCTTCATTCTAATCAAACTGTCAAACCACAGACATTTTGAAGGAGTTTCCTCATACATTAAAGAAAAAAAAACATCGTATTGTATAGTAATGACAGGTAAGACCCCTTTTCTAAACATAACAACCAGATTAACACCTCCAAAGAAAACTGTGTGATGCATTGCGATGGTTTTTGAACGCCTGATTGCAAAGTGTGAACTGCTGACTTTGTGAATAGAGTTTTGGAGAAAACTTGTAAAAATGTGCAAACTGTGTGAATCACAGGAATAGGGTTTATAGAGAAATTAATTTTCTTATAGTTTAAGATATTTGGCTAATGGAATGGATTTTAGTGTCTGAGCAAATTGAGAAAAACTGCAAATCTGTATTTATACATACATTTGCCACATGAACTCACTTGCCCATTGAAACATGTATGTTATTAAAAGTACAGAACACTTCGTCCAGGCCCCCAAGTATTATATGCTCATGAAAAGAAAGTTATCAACAAGTTATTCAAGTTGTCAACAGCCAAAAAGATCAAAACTTTATATAACCTGCAATCTCGCCTGCACATAAAAAGGGAGATCTAATTACCTGAATGGAATTGCTAAGTAAATTCACCCCACCTCAAAGTACAGAAATGATGAAGGAGTTTTGTCCTTGCACGTTAAAGGAAAATGCATTCTAGGCTGCTGGTATTGTGTAATAATGCCAGATGTCCCACCTTGTCAGATACCTTTTCTTCTAAACATAATAACCATGTCAACACCTCCAAAGAAACCAACCTTTTCTCTGTCTGAAATGTCAGTAAATTTACATTTATTCTTGTTAATACACTATTTAAAAAAATTATTTATAAAAAAAAAAAACCAGTAATTTCCTTTCTCAGGGAACTGTGTTACATACGTAACCTGAGACGTTCCCTTTTGGAGCGGAACTTCAACATTGCATCATGGTGTTGATGTTATAGGAATGATAATTCTACCAGAAAGACTTAAGAGGGCAGGTGAACACTTGCATGGTATTTATTCCAGAATGAATTAACAGATGGTAGCGAACTGCATTGATTCCTGTCTCGTTGTATCTCATTTACTTTAAAACTCACATTTTAAATCAGAAATCGCAATTTTATCCAGAAAAATTGCATTTAGATTATTTTTCCAAAACCTGATAGTGCTTTCCCTGTCAGAGCCACATGTGAGCGGTTATTCAGAATTCAATATAATTTCAGTAACACTTTAGAATACTTCATTACTATCCAAAACCTTACATAGATCTGAAAAGCTTACAATGACGTCAGTCAATTTTAGGGAGTTATGATGCTTTTCAATTTAGAATACTGATCCAAGTAATTAATAGTTCCTTTTGAATATTTGGTAATACTTGAGTCATTACTAGTGGGTTACCATGATCTTTACTTTAGAATTAATTGTACATTATGCATAACTCACATTAATTATGAACCTGTATACAGTAGTTCTTAGGAGTTCTCCAGGATATATGAAAAAACAGTAGTTATTAATTAGTTAATAATGAACTACCAGTTTCAACTGAGCACTATTACTTACTAAATCGTTAATCAGTTTCTTGTTAGTTAGTAGTTAGTACAATGTTAATGGTGCATTAGTCATTTGTTCCTGTGTAGTTATTCATTAACGATGGAACAGCATTCTAAAGTGTTACCATAATTTCTTACTATAATGCAGTCTTCTAACACAGTATTTTTGAGAAAATGCTTCTATGTACTTAATTTAGGTTACTGAAATAAAAATAACATTTTGTTATTGCAATGCTAAATTTGTTGCAATTTTGCACTTTGACTTTTCACAGTCTGAGATATTTGAATATTGTGTTTAACAATCATAATTGTATAGCATTGTAGTTTTAAATATCAAAAATATAATTAAAACATTCCTCATGAATGCTTACTCACTTATTTGTAATATACACTGTTGTGGAAAAAAGTAGTTTGAATGTAGCTAGCTACGTCTTGGTGGTAACTTGTAGTGTAGCTAGCTACTTATTCAGAAGTGTAGCTTGACTGTAGCTTAACTACTTTAACTTATGATTAGCTTGTAACTTATCGAGCTGCCGTTTCAGAGTAGCTTCCCCAACACTGAGTTTACCTATTTTTCATTATTGATCATCACAAATAGCTATGAAATCGGCAAATAACTTCCCTCCGTATGCTTGCGCCTCGTCCATTAACTGTTTATAGTGGGACAAGTTATCCGTTACTTTTCAGCGTGAAAAATACAAGGTGTGGCATGTGAACTGGTTGCAATGTGCATGTCTCACAGCATAAGACTTGAGAGCCCTGGTGCCAAATCACTATATTAGTCATACAGTTAACTCTTTCAAAACAAAATCCACACCCCCAACAACTAATTCATGTGTTAAAAAAGTTTTTTTTAAAAACTAACAAAAACAAAACAGAGAGTGCACATGAATACACCAACAACACATTCTAATTAACCAGGAGATACACGATTCAAATCACCCACAAGTCTGTGGTTAAGTTTTTAATCTCAGAGTCTTGTATGCTTTGTGTTCTGATATTTTTAATCGTATTATCTGTAATGTTGAATATGGTGTGTATGTGGTTTGGCTGTGATAATGTGGTTTCCTCGTTTTAGTAATGGTGTGTGTGTCCTCTAAATACACCTCCCAAACCAGCTCTGTACACAACACCGCCCCTGGCATATCATGGCTGGTTTTAACATGAATATCCACACCTTTTGTTTTTGTGGCATCTGTACATCAACCAGATCTTTCTGGTTGACCCTTAACAAGAATTGTGCAAGCTATTCGAGCCACTGTAAAAGCAGTGATGTTTTGCACCCTTGTTTCTTCTTGTTTAAAAAGTTTTCCACCTTAAATGTCTTGTTTTTGTTTACAACTATTTTTTTTTTGTAATTCCTCATAAAACCCGCCATCGATAACATTGACTGTTGTATTCCTGTGTCTATGTAGCTGTTAAATGCCTACACTTTCTACTATTCCAGGTTCTAATAATAAAGTTATTTTTTAATAAAGCAATTGAAATAGTAACACTACTTAATACATTTTAAATAGGGTAACTTGTAATCTGTAACCTGTGATATCTGCAAAACTGAGGCTCAAACTCAAGTTTCAAGTTTCAAGTTTTATTTGTCACATACACGACTATACAGAGATTGTATAACCAGCAGTGAAATGTGAGTCGGGTCCGCTCCATGGACAGTGCAAATATTGAAAAATACAACACAAGGGAAGTATACATAAAATAAAATGAATAAAAAATAAGATATAAAGAATAAAATATAAAATATAAGGTATAAAAGAATGTTCATGACAGTATGCTGTAGAATTAAGGTAAGCATGACTGTACAGAGAGGAATGTGCAAACAGGTTGAACATGGTTGACATGTAGCAGCAATCACAAAAAAAAAAAAAATAGTTTAAGATATCAAGACACAGAAAGTGTTGTGTGCAAATGTGCAAATGACACTGTCAGTATGAGGTAGAGAATAATGAGTGTGTGATTAGTGATTATGAAGTAAGTCAGATGATGTTAACCTGTTAACCAGCGCCCCCCCCCCCCATATTGGGAATCACAGCTGAAAATGACTAACTAACTTAAAATGGTAACAGCTCCTGACTTCAGTGTGCCACACACACAATTTTGGTGTCTTTGGAAAGAAGACCCTTTGGGCTTTACTATCCATCACAGTTGATAATGCTCAAAAATATAAAAAGTTATAGACACTGAAGTGCCTTGATAAAAATTGTACCACACTGAATTTTTTTTTAATTTCATATAAAAATACATGAAATCAGTCCTGAAGCAATCCAGAAAAGTAATGGGTTGAAAGTCACATGTCTCATGAGTTTATATTTCAAATCTGAAGAAGATACCATGAAAAATGAGATTCCTGCAGCCATTTTTCTAGTCCCCCCCCCCTCCTCTGTTTGAGGAAAAATATTTACCAAATTATTGAAGGGTTCTACTACAAACTATTTAGTCATTATACATGCCACTGCAGTTTTTCAATTATAAAACAGTAGACAGAATCTTAGACATTGTATCAGTGATTTATTTGAGCACTAGAAAAATACAATAAGAATAATTTTTGAGTGAAGTACATACTCTACATACTCTGATTTCCTGACATATAGATGCTCATGTATATCAGTAATCACATATTGACGATCATTCATACAGATGCTAATCATACAGATGGCCCATATTGTCAATAATCACATTATAATGGCCTTTTATATAGACTGCATTCACACTGATATCTGTGAACAGTCAGTAATTACATGCTGATTATCAGCCATACAGATGTTAATCATACAGATACAGGCAATTCCCCACAAAACACGCAAAAAAATATGAAAAATGTTGAAGAAGAAAAAATAAAAGGTTTATTTGTGCAAAAAAAAGGCGATTGCTAAGTTACGCCCCCATCAGATGACAGATGCGTCACAGCGTGCGTCATGCGTCGTCGCGAGGGAGCACCAGAATTCAAATAAACAATCTTCCGTGTATCTTTGACTTTTTTTTTTGGATGATTTCATTCTGTTTGGGACATTGCCTGCTACAAAATCATGCTGTTTTTTTACCACCAAGACGCTGTTTTTGAGCGTAATTTGTTCCATAACGGACACAAACAATAACTCTCCCTGAAGAGATGAGACATATACAAATGAATAACGATCCAAATTACAACTTTGTTGTTTCTTTGGACTAAAATTGCTCGATGGAATGTTGTTCAGTGGACCCTTATCTCTGAAACGAAACCGGGATTTACAGCAGTGGATACGTTTGAGAGTCGTTATCAGGATGAATCTGGTATGTACTGCGGTTTTTTTATACATGTTTTGATGTGTACTGCTTACACAAATTTAGCAAATACATTCCTTTGTAAGCTTTCTATCGAAAAACAGCGATCTGTCGTCGATGCTTGAGGCTTAGACCTTCAACATGATATATAGTTTGTCAAGATTAATTTTGTCCTGTTTTACTTTATCTGTTTGAAAACAATGACATGTACAAACAAAGAGCAAACAAAGAGCTTTCAGTGCGCTGGCGTCCTGGTGCATGTTAACAGGTTAAGAGGCTGAGTTTGAGTTCAGGAGTCTGATGGCCTGGGGCAGAGTTGGAAACTCGAGTCTGCGACTTAGACTCGAGTCGCACTTAAGTCGCATAAATAAAGACTTGGGACTTGACTTGGATTTGTGAACAGCTGACTCGAGACTTGACTTGGACTCGTGACTCGTGAGACTCGTAAAAAACGAGTCATTTGGTATAGGAGTTTATATGAATGTATCTCTGAGGGAAACTGGCTGTCTTAAAAAAAAGTTTAAATAGTATTTTCTTTTCATCTTGCCTCCGTATAAATGCATATTAAAGTAGTGTTCATAACCGCAGCTCTGCTTTGTTTACAGCAGCAACCAAGGAAACAATGTTTAATTGATGTACAAGCGCCACCCGCTGGCAGAGAGTGAATCTTCATTACATTTACATTGATTCAGCCTTCAATTCAGCCTGTCTTCTCTGTCTGCTGGTTTATTTCGTACAGATGTTTTATGATGAATAGTTTCACAAAACTAAATCAGACCATTTTGTTTTTGCTTCAAATTTCGAAATTATACAATCCAATTTAGATGAAAAACTGCTCATGCTGGATGTATGCAGCCTCTTTGTTTGGATTGTGTTGTGTTTAAAATAAAGTGGTTGCCTCTCATTTTAAATTGAAAAAGCGCACAGACAAAGTTTATTTATAATTTGTTTATATGAGATTTATTTAATTTGTGTAATTCATTTGATTAATTGGGGTTTGTTTTAAAATTTAGTTTTGTTGTTTGACATATTTCAATTTTACAAAGAAATGTGCAGCATTTTATCTGACAATTTATAAATGGACACCTTTTCATTTCTTTGTCTTAAATTTAGTTAAAGTTATTTTGTTGAGAAAATCATATTGTGAAATCAGTATTTCAAAACTGATTTAGCCTCAATAACTAGCTGAAAGAACTGTTGCTAATAAATAGAACAAAGACTTGAGACGTGACTTGGACTCCACTTTAAAGACTTAAGACTTGACTTGGACTCCACTTTAAAGACTTGAGACGTGACTTGGACTCCGCTTTAAAGACTTAAGTCTTGACTTGGACTCCGCTTTAAAGACTTGAGATGTGACTTGGACTCCGCTTTAAAGACTTAAGACTTGACTTGGACTCCGCTTTAACCTGTTAACATGCACCAGGACGTGGGCGCACTGAAAGCTCTTTGTTTGCTCTTTGTTTGCACATGTCATTGATTTCAAACAGATAAAGTAAAACAGGACAAAATGAATCTTGACAAACTATATATCATTTTGAAGGTCTAAGCCTCAAGCATCGACGACAGATCGCTGTTTTTCGATAGAAAGCTTATACGGAATGTATTTGCTAAATTTGTGTAAGCAGTACACATCAAAACATGTAGAAAATAACCCGCAGCACATACCATATTCATCCTGATAACGACTCTCAAATGTATCCACTGCTGTAAATCCTGGTTTCATTTGAAAGATAAGGGTCCAGTGAACAACATTCCATCGAGCACTTTTAGTCCAAAGAAACAACAACGCTGTAATTTAGATCGTCAATCCTTTGTTTACGTCTCATCTCTGCAGGGAGAGTTATTGTTTGTGTCCTTTATGGAACAAATTACGCTCAAAAACAGCGTCTTGGTGGTAAAACAAACAGCACGATTTTGTAGCAGGCAATGTCCCAAACAGAATGAAATCATCCAAAAATAAAAAAGTCAAAGATACACGGAAGATTGATTATTTGAATTCTGGCGCTCCCTCGCGACGGCGCGTGACGCACGCTGTGACGCACCTGTCATCTGATGGGGGCGTAACTTAACGATCTTTTTAGCACAATAAGAAAAAAAGAAAAAACATTTCTTTTTTTTCTTCTTCAGCAGTTTTCATATATGTTTGCGTGTTTTGTGGGGAATTGCCTGTATCTGTGTGATTAACATCTCTATGACTGATAATGAGCATGTAAATACTGACTGTTCACAGATATCAGTGTGAATGCAGTCTATATAAAAGGCCATTATAATGTGAATATTGACTATACTGGGCAGCCATCAGTATGATTTGCATCTGTATGAATGATCTTCAGCATGTGATTACTAATGTATGAGCAGGAGAGCATCTGTTTGTCAGGAAATCAGTATGTAATTAAGTTATTTTTTTTTTATTATTATTGTTTTTTTTTTTCATCACTCAAATTATTATTATTGTATTTTTCTAGTGCTCAAATAAATCACTTATACGATTTCTAAGATTCTGTCTACTGTTTTATAATTGAAAAACTGCAGTGGCATGTATAAAGACTAAATAGTTTGTAGTAGAACTCTTCAATAATTTGGTAAATATTTTTCCTCAAACGGGGGGGGGGGGGGGCTAGAAAAATGTCTGCAGGAATATCATTTTTCATGGTATCTTCTTCAGATTTGAAATATAAACTCATGAGACATGTGACTTTCAACCCATTACTTTTCTGGATTGCTCCAGGACTGATTTCATGTATTTTTATATGAAATAAGAAAAAATTCAGTGTGGTACAATTTTTATCAAGGCACTTCAGTGTCTATAACTTTTTATATTTTTGAGCATTATCAACTTTGGATGATGGATAGTAAAGGCCAAAGGGTCTTCTTTCCAAAGACACCACAATTGTGAAGTCAGGAACTGTTACCATTTTAAGTTAGTTAGTCATTTTCAGCTGTTATTCCCAATATGGGGGGTGCAGGTTAACAGGTTAAAGACTTAAGACTTGACTTGGACTCCGCTTTAAAGACTTGAGACTTGACTTAGACTTGACCTCAGAGACTTGAGACTTGACTTGGACTTGGACCACAGAGACTTGTGAACATGTCTGGCCTGGGGGAAGAAACTCCTCCTAAGTCTCTCAGTTTTTGCCATCAGGCTGCGGAAGCGCTTACCAGATGGCAGCAGAGTGAATAGACAGTTTCCAGGGTGATTTGAGTCTTTGAAGATTTTGACAGCTCTGCTTCTGCAGCGTTTGAGGTAGATGTCCTGCAGAGAGGGGAGAGCAGAACTGAGGTTCGTAAAGGAACTGCAGGGGAATCAGAGTAAAACAAAAAGCTAACAGTAATTCAAATCATAAACTCTCGAATACAGTTAAAAATGAGACATGGGAATTCTGAAAGACTGTGCTGCACAGCTGACGGATGTCCTAACATATCTTCAACACCTCGCTGAGCCAGGCAGTCGTCCCATATGTCTCAAATCCACAACAATCATACCGGTACCAAAGAAATCACCTGTGTCCTGTCTAAATGACTACCGTCCCATAGCACTGACTCCAATCATGATGAAGTGCTTTGAGAGGTTAGTCATGCACAACATCAAAAACAGCCTCCCCAACACACTTGACCCGCTGCAGTTTGCATACCGTCCAAACCGCTCTACGGACGATGCAATCTCCTCCACCCTCCACCTGGCTCTTACCCACCTAGAAAATAAAGACTCCTACGTTAGAATGCTGTTCATCGACTTCAGCTCAGCATTCAACACAATTATCCCACAACAGCTCATAAATAAAATAAACCTGCTGGGCCTTAACAATTCCCTTTGCAATTGGATCCTGGACTTTCTAACCGGAAGACCTCAGTCAGTCCGTCTCGGCCACAACACCTCGAGCA
The DNA here is from genome assembly GCA_023376895.1 of Aspiorhynchus laticeps. NCBI lineage: Eukaryota > Metazoa > Chordata > Actinopteri > Cypriniformes > Cyprinidae > Aspiorhynchus > Aspiorhynchus laticeps. Next base: position 30,845 of record JALXFT010002637.1, on the reverse strand, counting down.
CTACCACACTGAGCACAGGTGCCCCACAAGGCTGTGTGCTCAGCCCGCTGCTCTTCACGCTGCTGACCCACGACTGCACTGCAAAGTTCAGCTCCAACCACATCATCAAGTTTGCTGATGAGACAACAGTGGTAGGTCTCATCAGCAACAACGATGAAACGCACTACAGAGAGGAAGTGACACAGCTGGCGGTATGGTGTGGCACTAACAATCTGTCCCTCAATGTGGAGAAGACAAAGGAGGTTGTGATGGACTTCAGGAGAAACTCCGTTGACCACCCCCCACTGACCATCGACAGTTCGACTGTGGAGAGAGTCAGCAGCACTAAATTCCTGGGGGTGCACATCACAGAAGATCTCACCTGGACCACCAACACCATGTCACTCTCCAAGAAGGCACAACAGCGCCTACACTTTCTCCGCCGGCTGAAAAGAGCAAGTTTCCCACCACCCATCCTCACCACATTCTACAGGGGCACCATTGAGAGTGTGCTGACCAGCTGCATCACTGTCTGGTACGGGAACTGCAGTGCTGCTGACCGCAAGACCCTCCAGCGGACAGTGAACACGGCTGCAAAGATCATCGGTGCCCCTCTCCCATCCATCCTGGACATGTTCCTTGCACGATGCTCCAGCAAAACCAACAGCATCGTGAAGGACCCCACCCACCCCTCCCACAGTCTCTTCCAGCTTCTACCATCAGGAAGACGGTACCGGAGCATCAGAGCCCGCTCCGCCAGACTGCTCAACAGCTTTTAACCCCTGGCTGTGAGAGCCCTGAACTCAGATCACCCCGCCTCCCTCTGAAACCCCATGCAAACCCCTACCTCCTGAAACATGGACACCCCCCCCCCCTCCAAACATCCCCCAACCTTACCACACCAAAGAAAAAACTGTAAACTGTTTTTTTTTTTTTTTTTTGTGCAATCCAAGTGTGCTACACACAGGTGAGTGGGCCTGTACAAACCACCTGTAGTAACACACTCTCCTCTATGCACTAGACACTTTTCCTAACACTGCTATGTGTACACAATCCCACAAAAGACTCAGCAATATATGTATGTTTACATGCTCATGCACCACTACAAATCATCTTGTACTGTTCCCCAGCCAGCTGCTGACTCCCAATGTTTCTCTCTGCACATGTACAGTATTTATGTGAAGCATTCGCATAGTTTGTATAGTTTGTATTTTTTATCTTTATCTTTAGTTGTATAGGATAAACATTTAGGGTAAACAGTTTGTATAGTTTGTATTTTCTATCTTTATCTTTAGTTGTATAGGGTAAACATTTATATATAGTATACCTAGTCAAATCTGTCAGTAGGTTAGTTTTGTGTATAGGTTTATAGTGTTTTACTTCATTGTTGTATGTCTGTATTTATGTAGCACCGTGGTCCTGTGAGGCACGACATTTCATTCCACTGCATGTCCCCACATGCAGCGGAATGACAATAAAGCTCAACTTGAACTTGAACTTCAGGGTTTCAACTTGCCTTTCTTAGCTTCAATGACTGAGGTCCTATCTCTGTCTTGAGTGAGGCTGCTGGCCAGCTCTTCGGAAGTGGGGCTCTTGCAGCTACGCTCACCTTCTGACCCTGCCGTCAGCTGGACCCAGTAGCAGGCTCAGGATCAGGTGGGTGACAGGAACGATGCTGCCTACGGTGAGGAATGTAGCGCTCAGATGCCACTGACTTAACCTCCATGCCTCCCTGAACTTACGGACTATTGTCTCAGCAGCAGATCCAAAAAGTCTGGCAGGCAAAACCGGGGCATCAAGGACAAAGGACCTGTCCTTCTCAATTAGTCCCGACAGGTTAAGCCAGAAATGCCTCTCTGTGACAATCAGTGCCACAAGAGAGCAGCCGATGGCACAAGCTGCTTGCTTGGTCACACGGAGGGCAAGATCAGATAAGGAGTGGAGCTCCTCGATTTCAGCTTCCTTTAGCAGGTCCGCCTGGTATGCCTGCAATACAGAAATGGTTTGCCGGGTATCACCAGCCTGCCCGGCGGCCGTGTATGCCTCACCCACGAGCCTAGATGTAAATTGACATGCTTCGACTGCAAGGTAGGAGCCTTCCATGAAGATGCCTGGGAAGCTGCAAAGTAATCCGCAAGGGATTCCTCCATCTGAAGCATCTTCGTGCACCCGCTGTCTTCCAACCCCTTCATATTAGCGTAGTTGGGCTTGCTGGGGGGGAAGATTGGGGCAGAAAAAGGATTCCTCCATGACCTCAACAGCTTGCTGTGAAGCTCAAGGAGGAATGGCAGGCTCGGAGGAGTGGAGTGTTTTATGACCTGTTGGAAGTGCTCATCCAGACGACTGCTGGGAACACGTTCCTGCGTTTCAGCCGACTAGTCCAGGCTTAAGCCCCGTTCACACCAAGCACGATAACGATAAAGATAACGATAAAGATATAGTTCTAAAAATCATTCTCAATATTAAAGTATAGCAGCGTCCACACCACAACTATAACGATAAAGGCACAGAGAAACGATATCGTTGGAATCACTTTCAGAACGATTTTTTCCAGCTGATGAACGATAAAAACTTGAGAGCCAATCAGAATCCATCCTGCTCGAGAATTTAAAGCGGCAGATGCGCGTGCGCTTAGAATATCATTCTTGGTGTGGATGCTAATATCGTTATCGTTGTAGTTATCTTTATCGTTATCGTGCTTGGTGTGAACGGGCCTTTAGCCTGGTGGTGGCACGGGTCATGACGTCCAAACATTCCCTATACGCGGGTGACGAGGAGGACAATTTAATACTAAATTCTAACAATAAATATCATTTTGGCGCACTTAATGTGGTGTAAATCGTAAAATGTAGCGCTTCAGTTAAAGCCAGAGCCATTGAAAAACACAGTTGCGACAAGCTTTGCTCTTGCCAGCATGATTCATAGAGCTCTCCTAACAAACCAGGGTTGACAATACATTTGAATGGGTTTAAGTATGATATAGGACAGCTTCATTATACAGGTATTTGGAGCAATTTTTGGTAAACATTACAGCATATTATGCATTGATTATTACGTCGATGACATTTACAGTATCATTTTATTCTTGAGAGTGATGGAGAGGCAACATTAATATGGTTTTCTTAACCCTAGGGTATTGCTTACTTATAATGCGACCATACAGCTTAACTATTTTTCAGTTAAATGAGTGTTGTATATTTTAGTTCAATAATATTTATTTTATATTTTGAGGAGATCTTTTGGTACTAAATACTATTTGAGCAATAATTATGGTCCATTAATGACTTAAAAAAAATATAATATTTCTATTACTTATATTACAATTAGTGTAGTATTTAAGGTTAAAATAGAGAAAAGGGTTATAAATTCCAATGCAAAGAGGTAAGTTAGAGTCAATTTGTGGTCAGAAAAAATGTATGTAATGCCATGCTCTTTATTAAATATATATAGAATATTGCAGGTCATACCTGCTTAACTTTTTTAAGTTCTTCATTTGAATAAATATTTACACATTATTAAACACTAGATTTTTTAATGAGAAATTTTAAAAAGTTAATAACTTAGGCCTACATTCTTTTTTAATGATACTCGCATGCATAAATTACAATTAATGCAAGCAAATACTGAATTTAAACCAAGTTTAAAATGGTGCTAAAAAAGGCATTCAACAAAATATTTTTATCCCCTTATTTTTACAGTACATACACATGAATTGAACTCCGTTTGCTCCAGTTTTTTTAGCTGAGAGTTGATAACTGTTTAGCTTTGGGTAAAATGTAGCGCTTGTCACTGTCACTTTTACCCAGCCGTCCAATCAATGGAGGAGGGGCGGGACAAATACTACAACTGACCCATACTACTTGTAAAACAACTGAACAACAGTAGAGAAGTTAATTTTGCTGGTTACTGCATTTTTATATTCAGTAATATTCTTTAAAATGAGATACTAGTAATACGTTGTTGCCGTGGATATTCCACTTCATAGCAACCAAAGCGTCTCAGCTGGAAAAACACTGTGCCACCAAAGCATTTTCAAGCACCACCAGCTGGCTGTTTTAAGAAGAGCACCTGACATTTTTTCAGCTGGCTAAAACACTTTGGTGGACACACATTATTGAATATTTATTGTTAGGCATATGGCCTATTAGTCTTTTTACCATTTATGCAATATACTGGAGCCAAACCTGAGAAAGTAGACCAGAATATTCCACTGCATTCCTGGACACGCAATTTGTGTAGCTGTAATTCAGCTGGATTATGCAAATTGTGAATGAGCGTGCACGAGAGCCCTATTTACGAATGATTGGAATTCATTAACATACGCATGTTTAACTATCAAATCGGATGTTTATGAAGTGTATGTGAATCCGGAGGAGAGTCCTATATTTACGAATGTTTCATGAATGAGGCCCAATGTATTTAAGCATGGTGGACGCGCTGTCTGAATGGGAGAAACCATGTTGGGTATGACGTCACATGGTGGAGGGTTCCAATGTACCTCTAAAACAAGGTTTATATTTGTTTATTCATGTGTTTTATTTTTATATTGTGATTTAAGTAATTTGTACTTGTAAAGATTTTTTTATAGGCATAATGTATAGGTGCATAATTAAGGAAGAAAACTGTTTGAGGAAGGCTTTAAGACACAGCGAGCGGGATTCATGCTAACGGCAATTCCCTTCACCATCCTCTTTTTGACTTTGGCAAATAAGTTTGGGCAAATGCAAACAACTTATTGATCATGAGCCCAACATCCAGCAAGGCAGGAAAACATTCTGAGGGAAGACGCGTTTCACTTTTGTATGTTAATGCTGTTAAATACAGAATAAAGACTAATAAAGAATAAAGAGAGAGAGAGAGAGAAAATACATTTATTCAAAATATCTTCTGCTGAGTGCAAAAGAAGATATACACTCACTGGCCACTTTATTAGGTACACCTTGCTAGTACCGGGTTGGACCCCCTTTTGCCTTCAGAACGGCCTTAATTCTTCGTGGCATAGATTCAGAGCCGATCCTCCCTATACGCAGAATACGCAGGCTGCTTAGGGCCCCCGAAACACCAGGGGGCCCCCTTGCTCTCAAAGATGTTTTAATTTTAGTTTCGATTTTGAATTTGGCCAGCTGTTGTGAAAACATGAATGATCATTTATTTTAATGCGGTGCGCTGTCACGCTCTCTATGTAAAAATCTTGTAACGTGAATGTCATAGTCTCTTGTTTAAAAAAAAACAAAAAAAACGCAAAGAGGTTACCGCGAAGAGATACTGTTTCTCAAGCACCTTCCGCGAGCGCGATTCGAGACGGAGTGTAACACGGACAAATACGTTTCATCACCCCCCCCCCCCCGGCCGGCGACACAGTTTTGCGTAGGGTCCCCAGAAGCCAAGGATCGGCACTGCATAGATTCAACAAGGTGTTGGAAACATTCCTCAGAGATTTTGGTCCATATTGACATGATAGCATCACGCAGTTGCTGCAGATTTGTCGGCTGGACATCCATGATGCGAATCTCCCGTTCCACCACATCCCAAAGGTGCTCTATTGGATTGAGATCTGGTGACTGTGGAGGCCATTTGAGTAAAGTGAACTCATTGTCATGTTCAAGAAACCAGTCTGAGATGATCTGAGCTTTGTGACATGGTGTATTATCCTGCTGGAAGTAGCCATCAGAAGATGGGTACACTGTAGTCATAAAGGGATGGACATGGTCAGCAACAATACTCAGGTAGGCTGTGGCATTTAAACGATGCTCAATTTGTACTAAGGGGCCCAAAGTGTGCCAAGAAAATATCCCCCACATCATTACACCACCACCAGCAGCCTGAACCGTTGAGACAAGGCAGGATGGATCCATGCTTTCATGTTCTTTAAGCCAAATTCTGACCCTACCATCTGAATGTCGCAGCAGAAATCGAGACTCATCAGACCAGGCAACGTTTTTCCAATCTTCTATTGTCCAATTTTGGTGAGCCTGTGCGAATTGTAGCCTCCATTTCCTGTTCTTAGCTGACAGGAGCGGCACCCGGTGTGGTCTTCTGCTGCTGTAGCCCATCTGCTTCAGGGTTCGACGTGTTGTGCGTTCAGAGATGGTATTCTGCATACCTTGGTTGTAACGAGTGGTTATTTGAGTTACTGTTGCCTTTCTATCATCTCTAACCAGTCTGCCTATTCACTTCTGACCTCTGACATCAACAAGGCATTTTCGTCTACACAACTGCCGCTCACTGGATATTTTCTCTTTTTCAGACCATTCTCTGGAAACCCTAGAGATGGTTGTGCGTGAAAATCCCAGTAGATCAGCAGCTTTTGAAATACTCAGAGCCTCTGCCCATATTTACTTCTGAGAGACTCTGCCTCTCTAAGACATCCCTTTTATAGCTAATCATGTTACAGACCTGATATCAATTAACTTAATTAGTTGCTAGATGTTCTCCCAGCCGAATCTTTTAAAAATTCTTGCTTTTTCAGCCCTTTGTTGCCCCTGTGCCAACTTTTTTGAGACCTGTAGCAGGCATAAAATTTTAAATGAGCTCATTTAGTGGATAAAAGTGTAATATTTCTCCGTTTAAACATTTATGTTCTCTATATTCTATTGTGAATGAAATATTGGCTCATTTGATTTGAAAGTCTTTTAGTTTTCATTTTATTCAAATTTAAAAACGTCTCAACATTTCCGGAATTCGGATTGTACATTATCAAAGAACATTATCACTGACTTCAGTCTAGCTAGGGTTCAAGCACTCTCAAAAACTCCCATTATAATCACCAAGGGCATACATTTCATCTAACAGTAGGAGGGACAATAAACATAAAATTTCTCAAGAGCAATTTTTGTAGGGAACACAAATAATACAGCCAAAATTGTACTTGTAAGCATAGATATGTGCAGACAGCATGGAGACCATGTTTAAATACAACCCCAAATCAAAAAAAGTTGGGACAGTATGGAAAACGCAAATAAAAAAGAAAGTAGTGATTTCTAAATTTACTTTGACTTGTATTTCATTGCAGACAATATGAACACAAAATATTTCATGTTTTGTCTGGTCAACTTCATGTCATTTGTAACTATACATCCTTTCCTGTCATTCAGACCTGCAACACATTCCAAAAAAAGTTGGGACAGGAGCAATTTAGGGCTAGTAATGAGGTAAATTGGTTAAATAATGATGTGATTTGAAACAGTTGATGTCAACAGGTGATTGTAATTATGATTTGGTACAAAAGCAGCATCCAAGAAAGGTCTAGTCCTTTAGGAGCAAAGATGGGCCGAGGATCGCCAGTTTGCCAAAAAATACGTGAGAAAATTATTGAAATGTTTAAAAACAATGTTCCTCAAAGAAAGATAGGAAGAGATTTGGATATTTCACCTTCAACAGTGCATAACATAATTAAAAGATTCAAGGAATCTGGAGGAATTTCAGTGCGTAAAGGACAAGGGCGCAAGCCTAAGCTGAACAACCGTGATCTCCGATCCCTCAGGCGGCACTGCATCAAGAATCGTCATTCATCTATAAGCGATATCACCACATGGGCTCAGGACTACTTTGGCAAACCTTTGTCAAGTACCACAATACGTAGTTACATCCACAAATGCCAGTTAAAACTGTACTGTGCCAAAAGGAAGCCCTATGTTAACAGTGTCCAGAAGCGCTGTCGACTTCTCTGGGCTCGGAGGCATCTGGGATGGACCATCACACAGTGGAAACGTGTACTGTGGTCAGATGAATCAGTATTTCAGGTATTTTTTGGGAGGAATGGACGCCGTGTGCTACGGACCAAAGAAGAAAAGGATCATCCAGACTGTTACCAGCAACAAGTCCAAAAGCCAGGGTCTGTCATGGTATGGGGTTGTGTCAGTGCCCTTGGCAAAGGTAACTTGCACTTCTGTGATGGCACCATTAATGCTGAAAAGTACATAGAGATTTTGGAGCACAATATGCTGCCTTCAAGAAGACATCTTTTCCAGGGACGTCCATGCATATTTCAACAAGACAATGCAAAACCACATTCTGCACACATTACAAAGTCCTGGCTGCGGAGGAAGAGGGTACGGGTACTTGACTGGCCTGCCTGCAGTCCCGACCTGTCTCCAATAGAGAATGTGTGGCGCATTTTGAAGCGCAAAATGCGACAACAAAGACCCCGCACTGTTGCCCACCTTAAGACTTGTTTGCAGGAAGAATGGGACAAAATTACACCTGAAACACTTCATCACTTGGTGTCTTCAGTCCCTAAACGTCTTTTAAGTGTTGTGAAAAGGAATGGCAACATTACAAAGTGGTAAATGCTTTACTGTCCCAACTTTTTTTGGAATGTGTTGCAGGTCTGAATGACAGGAAAGGATGTATATTTACAAATGACATGAAGTTGACCAGACAAAACATGAAATATTTTGTGTTCATATTGTCTGCAATGAAATACAAGTCAAAGTAAATTTAGAAATCACTACTTTCTTTTTTTATTTGCGTTTTCCATACTGTCCCAACTTTTTCTGATTTGGGGTTGTATGAGTTTGGTTCATAGGTTCACCATGCGGTCATATTATAATCATTAAATTATTTAGCGTCCTCCACATAGTATTTTAGGTTTCGTCTGGGACAGAGGACGTATCTCATTTAGATATTGTGACGAGTGTCCCAAGCCCCACCCACCACAAGTCTCCCCCTTGCTGTTACCTTATGTTTCCACCGGGACCAGGACAACGCTTGGGGGGGGGGGGGGGGGGGTGTGACGAGCATCCCGAGCACTCATCAGCGTTGCCCTGGAGATGGACACGAATCACCTGCATCAGCTCATCACGGCTGGATCGGCCACACCTGAGGCTCGTTTGCCCATGGCCAGATAAGCCGTGTGAGGCCCGGAAACAAGGAGAAACGTATCTCCTGTAAGCCTGAGAATTAACGTGCGACCTCTCCTTTCTTTCCAGAAACCAGCGTGTGACCGATCCTGCCCTGCCAGAAGCACAGCCAATCCATCACGCACCGGAACACACGGGGAGAGCACCTGAGCACCTCACCAAGCTTACCTTCACTTCTTCGCACTACGTTTGTGAATAAATCCACCCTCCGGGGTATTTATTGAGCTCTCCTTGTCATGTGATCCTTCCACCTCGCCACAATATTCAACCACAGAAAGCCCACAGATCAGGGAACACCGTTCATGTCCCGACTAATGGCTGACCTCTGACGGTTGCTCCTGGTAAAGCAGCTGCGGACAACCGTATACCATCCCCAGACGGACAGACTCGTCGAGCGGTTTAATCAAACCTTGAAGCTAATGTTACGGCGAGTAGTGGCTGAGGACAGGAGGGACTGGGACCAGATGCTGCCGTATGTCCTGTTTGGTATACGGGAAGTCCCGCAAGCATCCACCGGCTTTACACCGTTTGAGCTCCTTTTCGGCGGACAACCTCGTGGACTGCTCGACGTGGCGAAAGAGGCGTGGGAACACCAACAGCCCACCTCACACCGCTCCCTCGTCGAGCATGTCACCGAAATGAGGCAGCGGATCGACCGTGTGGCGCATTAGTCCGGGAACATATGGTCAAAGCCCAGCAGGCCCAGCAACGGCACTACAACAGAGCAGCTCAGCCTCGGGAGTTCCAGACAGGCGACCGAGTGATGGTTCTGGTCCCCACGGCCGCCTGCAAATTCCTGGCCACCTGGCGGGGGCCGTACACGGTAGTGGAGAAACTAGGGCCCATGACGTACCGGGTGCGACAGCCAGGAAGACGGAGCCCTGAACAACTTTACCACGTAAACCTGCTAAAGAAATGGGTAGGCACCAGGGAACAGACCGTGGCCCTTGCCACCGTAGAGCCCGTGCTGGTGGATACGAACCCGGACTTGTCAACGACCCAAAAGGCTGAGCTGCAGCACCTGATCGGTCAGTTCTCAGATGTGTTCTCTGCAGTCCCCGGGCGAACTCACCTCCTCCAACACAACATCAGGACACCAACTGGAGTCATTGTAAAGCAACGGCCCTACCGGATCCCAGAGGCTCGTCGGCAGGCTATTGAGGACGAAGTTCAACAGATGTTAGGGGTGATTGAACCATCGCGCAGTCCGTGGTCCAGCCCAATTGTCTTGGTCCCGAAGCCAGACGGCACCCTCCGCTTCTGCAATGACTTTCAGCGCCTAAACGAAGTCTCTGAGTTTGACGGGTACCCAATGCCCCGAGTGGATGAGCTCCTGGATCGCCTGGGAAGGGCCCGGTATATGTCAACCCTGGACCTCACGAAAGGCTACTGGCAGGTACCCCTCTCTGACAGCGCCAAGGCAAAGACTGCCTTCTCGACCCCAAGTGGCCACTGGCAGTATCGGACCCTTCCCTTCGGCCTACACGGGGCCCCAGCCACGTTCCAGAGGCTCATGGATATAGTCCTCCGGCCCCATCAGCAGTACGCAGCCGCGTACCTCGATGACGTGGTCATCCATTCGGAGCGTTGGGAAGATCACCTAGACCGGCTGCGGAGGGTGTTTATGGAACTTCGAAGGGCTGGACTCGCCGCCAACCCTCGCAAGTGCCACCTAGCGCTGTTTGAGGCCAAGTACCTGGGCTTCCGGGTCGGACGGGGCCTCATCAAGCCCCAGGAGAGAAAGGTCGAAGCGACGGGATTGGGAGCCGTCCCGTCGCAAGTCCAGGAAGGTGAGGAACATCCCATCTTGTTTATCAGCAGGAAGCTGACGTCAGCCGAGAAGAACTACGCGACAGTCGAGAAGGAGGCTCTGGCCATAAAATGGGCTGTCCTGGAGCTGCGGTACCATCTTCTGGGCCGTAAGTTTACGCTCCTGACGGACCACGTGCCCCTCCAATGGATGGCTAGGGCCAAGGACACTAACGCCAGGGTGACGCGGTGGTTTCTCGCGCTCCAGGATTTTTGCTTCGTCGTCCGCCATCGGGCCAGAGCCTCCAACGCCAACGCGGACGGACTCTCTCGGATCTGGTCAGCGTTCGCAGGTCTGTCAGGGGTCACTCCCCACCCACCCCAAGTCTCCCCCTTGCTGTTACCTTATGTTTCCACCGGGACCAGGACAACGCTTGGGGGGGGGGGAGTGTGACGAGCATCCCGAGCACTCATCAGCGTTGCCCTGGAGATGGACACGAATCACCTGCATCAGCTCATCACGGCTGGATCGGCCACACCTGAGGCTCGTTTGCCCATGGCCAGATAAGCCGTGTGAGGCCCGGAAACGAGGAGAAACGTATCTCCTGTAAGCCTGAGAATTAACGTGCGACCTCTCCTTTCTTTCCAGAAACCAGCGTGTGACCGATCCTGCCCTGCCAGAAGCACAGCCAATCCATCACGCACCGGAACACACGGGGAGAGCACCTGAGCACCTCACCAAGCTTACCTACACTTCTTCGCACTATGTTTGTGAATAAATCCACCCTCCGGGGTATTTATTGAGCTCTCCTTGTCATGTGATCCTTCCACCTCGCCACAATATTCAACCACAGAAAGCCCACGGATCTGCCACCTAACATTATACTAAGCAAAACCCAACAAATCGGTAGATCAATATTAGCCTAATATCAGTTCACACACAGGCTTATCGTCGTGCTAGTTGTAGTGAGTAACAAGTTACGGTATTAAACAAGCTAAGCTAGGAAACCTTATAATCGTACATAGAAAAATACATTGGATGTCATCATTTTTTGTCATGACTAATTTAATAATGATCCAGCATCATCTGTATTAAAGAGAAACAATCACTTCATTCAATGTTTAATGTGAATATAATCGCCTTGACAGCCTTTTTTGACTTTTGGAAGAAATCCACTTGGCTCAAAAATTTGAGGGAGCACGTGCCCCCTCGGTTTGAATTAGCAGGTGTATGTCTTCTCTCTGGTGTGAATTCTCATGTGCCTTTTAAGGGTTACTTTTACTGAAAAATATTTTCCACACTGTTGACAAACAAAAGGCTTCTCTCCATCATGAATCCTCTTGTGGACTTTAAGGTTTCCAATTTGAGTAAAACTCTTTCCACACTGTTGGCAGGTGAAAGGCTTCTCTCCTGTGTGAATTCTTATGTGGGCATTAAAAGTTTGTCTGTGTAAAACTCCTTCCACATTGAGGGCAGGTGTAAGAGTGCTCTCCCGTGTGGATTCTCATGTGGCTTTCAAGGTCTCCTTTTCGAATGAAACTATTTCCACACAGTTTGCAGGTGTAAGGCCTCTCTCCAGTGTGAATCCTCATGTGGACTATAAGGTTTCCTCGTTGATCAAAACTCTGTCCACACTCTTGGCAGGTGAAATGACCTCTAGATCCAGTGTTTTGAGCTCTTTTTTGGGAGTAAGTTTTTTCAGTTTGTGAACAACTAAATGATTTTTGTCCAGTTATGACATCATGTTTCTTATACTGATTTTTATCTCTCATGTCATTCAGTTCTCCACTTTCCTCTTTCAGCACCATCATGTCTAGAATGAAAAAAGACAAATACAAGTTAACCCGTTTATAAGCAACAGTAGAACAGTAAGCAACAATGCCATTATTAGTAATGCCATAATTAGCAAGTAATGTTTAAAACAGGGGTGTCAAACTCAGCTTATGCAGGGTCACAGAGTTTAGATCATACCTGCTCTATCACTTACCAACACCTACTTTAGTTTTCAAATAATGAAGACCTTGATTCAGGTGTGCACGTACTGCAAAAAATGCTTTTCTTACTTAGATTTTTTGTTTTTGCTTGAAACAAGCAAAACAATCTTCAAATGGGGTAAGAAAAATAATCTTACAGAAAACAAGATTATTACAAAGTAAATTGTTATTTTTGTTTTCTTTGCGCAAAAAAAAAGTATTCTTGTAGCGTCGCAAAACTGAAGTTGAGCCACTGATGTCACATGGACTGATTTACCGATGTATTTACAATGTTTCTGGACCTGGGAACATTTCAGTTGTGTTGCTGTCTATGGAGGCTCTGAGAGCTCTCCGATTTCATCAAAAATATTTTAATTTGTGTTCCGAAGATGAACGAAGGTCTTACGGGTTTGGAACGACATGAGGGTGAGTAATTAATAACAGAATTTTCATTTTGGGGTGAACCAACCCTTTAACACAGATTAAAAAATGTATTGTTCCATGTTCGTTTGTATACCGCACGCAAGGTTTGTGCGCATAGTCCAAGTCTTCTCTGTTTTTAGTGCATCTCTGTGGCAGAATTACAGCACCACATACTGGTCTGGCATGTAAACTACATCGTTTTGTGTCGGTTTTGTGTAGATGCAGATATTTCTAGTGAATAGGGGGAAAAACAGATCGGATAGGGAAAGTTCTGGCTTCGTGTGGACGTAGCCTGATAGTATTTATTTATTTAAGTTACTGAGGACCAGAAGCTGTTTGGTTACCCACATTCTTCAAAGTATCTTCTTTTGTGTTCAACAGAAGAAATAACTTTATGCAGGTTTAGAACAACCTGGGTAAATTATGACAGAATTTTCATTTTTGGGTGAACCATAAAGTGACAGACACATCTGTGCTACGAGGTATAAGCCTATTGTTTTATTAAAATTTGGATAGTCTGTTAATATAATATTCCATACATTATCAGAGCTTGGTAGACATAATTATTATATTTTTAGACATTATTAGACAGATGAATTAATAGATTATAATTAATGTTAGACCATATTTATTAATTTATCATTTATATTAATCGTAAATACAGTATATACATAATAAATAATCAAAAATGTCATATACAACTGAGCTTTTTTTATGCTAAATTTAAATAAAAATGGGACAAATAAATGTAGCCCTAATTTGAGCAAATGAATACAAAATTAAAATAAATAACTAAAAACAAACAGCTGCAGAACTGTCAAAAAAGACTAATATAATTAATAATTATAAATAATCAAATTTTAAATCACACCTCAATCGCTTAGGAGCCCCGGCGTTGAAACAATGGTGGACTGTCTACAGCTCACTCAGGTCAGGTCTAACGCCCGTTTCACACCGCAAGCGTCAGCGGCGCATGAGCAGCGCGTATTTTTTTTGGCGTGCATGTTAACAAATGAGTGCATTCACACCGGGAGCAGGAGCAGCGCGTGAGCGTCAAGCAGGAGCGTCGCGTGAGCAGCAGTGCCGCGATCGTTTCGGTGCCGAGTCTATTTTTGCTGCGCCGCTTACGCTGAATTAAAGTCACAGTGCATTGTTCTTAATAAAAATTGACCCGATTAACATTAAAAATAACAAATTTGACCACAAAATTATGTAAGTGATGCGTTTCGTGTTTCACAATCACCATATGAAAAAAAAATGCACGAAAACAGTCCTTTCTTTCTTTTCTACCACTTCCACGAGTTTTTGCCCAAACTTCAAAGGTCTGTTAAATAATAAAACTAGAGGCATTTGTTATTTTTAATATTACTTTTTCAATTCAATTATTCAATCCAATTACACTTTATTGTTGGAATTCGTTCTAAAATATGTCTTGGATCTCACGACAGCGGTTCACATCAATTCACATCAATAATTACTAAACAAACAATACAATAGATGCACCTTAATACAGAAAAACAACAACAGTATAATAAACATATGGCTACAGTGCATTAGAATAGTGAGTTCTTTCTATTTTCCAGAGCCCAGAGGCCTATTTGAACCCCCAATTCTGATTTATTAATTTAACAGGCTGATACACAAAAGATTTACGTAACATAGCCAATTCAATCTAGCATATGCAACTCTTAAGTCTTCTGTTAGATGGCAAAAATTAATATTCCTCATACAAAATGTGAGAAGGGTCAGACAAAATCTTTCCTGACAGGGTCGGCAATTTTTTCGTATAGCTACACATCTTGAAAACTTGGCTCAAGTTTATCGTGTAAACTACCTATATATAATATGTTATTTACATGTGTGTGGGACAGAGGGCAGGGGGACACGGTCGCATCACAAAGTATGCTGGCCATATCATACACCAAAGCACATGGCACACAGACACAGTGATCGGAGGAGAACGCTGGAAAATATGGCAGAAATTATGATACTCATCTGTATTGTACAAGCCTAAAAGCCGCGGTTCAGCTGCACATGACAAACGCTGCCAGTATGAAAGCACAATGGGCGCGCGCTGCTCACGCTCTGCATACGCAACGCTTCTGCGCTGCTCACGCGTGCGGTGTGAAACGGGCGTAAGGTAAAACACCAGTCCAGTCTGTGCTGAAACGCTACTCTCAATCAAACAATCGTGGGAGGGGCCTGGGTCTGTGTGACGTCACACAGACAGTCATCTGAGAACAGCTTGATATGAGAAAGGGATAATGATTTAATGGAATTAAAAACAACACTGGGTGGACAACACGTTCAGTTCAAACAACATGTAAAAGTGCATGTCACATACGATGACCCCTTTAAAGGGGTCATATGATGCTTTTTTTAAAGATCATTTTGTGTGTTTGGTGTAACAGAATATGTTGACATGCTTTAATGTTCAAAAAACACAGTATTTTTCAAATACTGTACATTATTATACAACCCCAAATCAGAAAAAGTTGGGACAGTATGGAAAACGCAAATAAAAAAAGAAAGTAGTGATTTCTAAATTTACTTTGACTTGTATTTCATTGCAGACAATATGAACAAAATATTTCATGTTTTGTCTGGTCAACTTCATGTCATTTGTAAATATACATCCTTTCCTGTCATTCAGACCTGCAACACATTCCAAAAAAAGTTGACCCATCATAAATCCTGTATCAGTCACATGGTCCGAATTTTCCCGCTATAATTTTGGACATGATTTCTATAACCAGAAAATGATACATTTGACAAAGAATTAATTGGAAGAAACGTTTCAAGCTAGAATTGTCAAACTCTACATACAAGACATACCAAACACGCATATGAATCCTTCAGCTATTCAATAATGATTAAAAAGACATACATAATATTTGATTAAAACAAGATAATTTTCCAAGGCTAAGTAGTCTTTTTTGACCCCAAAGGACGTTTGCTCAATTTAAAAAAAAAAGTTCCCTTAATCTAAATGTCTTGAGACTTTGTACTTTAGTCAACACTTGGTAGCACTACAAATTAAACTGGATTGATATCTGGTTGTATGTTAGTGTGAAAAAAATGTCTGGGGTCAAAAAAGACCCCACATTGAAATGAATGGGGAAACGATAAAATCGATACCTTTACTTTTTAATTTGTCAAATAAAATCAATAAATCTACCACAATGCAGACCACAAAACACACGAAAATGAAGTGGCAACCCTTCCACATGTTTACTATGCAGAACGATTACTCTTGCACACACACCCTCCCCCCACCCACCAAAAATCACCCATAGACATTAATTGAAGACTATAAAATATTGTTTTTTGTTACATAATTTGTCAAAAATGTCAGTTACAATGCAGACAACACACAAAATCTGAAGGGATGACACCACAGCACATCCACGATGGAGGAAAAACACACACGACCCCCACCCCACCCCCAAACCCATAAAACCTACTCATAAGAAATGAAAAATTGACATGACATGAGTGGCTCTCTCTTATATAATTTGTCAAATAAAAATCAGCTACAACAAAGAACACACACAGAAATGATGGCGGGACACCACAGCACATCCACAATGGAGAATAAATGCAAACACACACACATACACACTAATGAGTGAGTGGGCTTTCAACTAAGATGGGCCACCTACTGTATGCTGAATCTTTGTTGGATCTGGTGTGTAAAAACAACAATAAAAAAAGATCTGTCCCTGTCTTAGGCTCACTGGAGATGTGACTTACACACATGCTATACAGTTATTCTGAGCTGTGCATTAATTTGAGTGGTGACAGCTATTATGGCCCTGCTAAAAAAAAACAATAGAAGCCCAATAGAAACCATCACAGAAATTCTAAAGTTTTCCATTAAACTACCATTATAAACCATTAGCTTTTTCCAGTAAAACCATTACAAAATTCCTTTTTGTAGTGTGTTTTGGGCATTTTTCCAATAGTATTTAACATCCCACCAATAGAATCCATCACATACCAGTAGACACCTTTATAGTTTCCATTAAAACCAATACAATTCCCATTATAACCATTAAATCCATTACATTTTCTATTGTTTTTTTTCAGCAGGGGGGAGTGACTTGGTGGAGCGCAGGAGATGCAGATAACTTGATCTTGACCCTTAAGAAACTGTAATTAATGCTGTCACATAACAAATCTGTTTTAAAGATAAAATTAAATGAATTGCTAATTACAACATTGAAATAAAAATGTAAAGCCTGTACAAATACTAGAAATCGTAAATATAAATAATTGGGAATCATGTAAAAAAAAAAAAAAACATTTATCTATTATAACATTACTGTAGTTTTGTTAGCTTGGCTGTTTCCTTATAAAGGTCAAGAAATTTATCAAGTTTTTCATCAGGTGCTTTTTTTAATGATATGATGTCATTACATTGCTGTCTTGCCGCCAGCCAATCGCTGTTGGTTTCGAGCATCGATACATCTGCCCTTTTCGGGGAACACGAGAACGCGCAGTAATCTTAGACAACTTAATCCAGATATTTTAATCTAATATGCAAATACGTTTGAAGAACCAAATTAGCCAGAGATCAGTTATCATGATTAGAAGATCTGGAATCTTTCAAATCATCTCAGATGTAATAAGCGAGGTACGGAAATCCTGGTTTAATCTAAGCCCTGTCTGTAAAACCAGGCCATAGGTTGGTAGGACAGATCTCACTTAAGGTTTGAGGCATATGCATCAAAATGAACTATTACTGTTTTTGATGATTTATTTTCTTTATGCGTGTAATTACAGAAGCTACCTCCGATTCAGACCCCAGGGCCACTCGTTTAGCTCCCATCCATATTGTTTATGTGATTCTTTGCATTAATATTGGAGTATCTGTCTGTAAATGAACAACTGAAAAAACTTCAAGACAATACTGATTCAGTAATAATGAAAATGTTATTGACTTCTCTTATGTATCCTTATCCTTTATACATATTGGCAGAAACATTTGGTGTTTAGGAATCATTTAAAAAGCTGTTGACAAGAACATCTTATTTTGAGTATGAGACATTTATCTTTTAAAGTAATGCAAGTTTTCTTTTACAGAAAACAATAAAACACTTGTGTAATGTAAGGTGGAGGTTTTTGTCAAGAAAAAAAAAATTGTTTGGAATTGTTTCACAAAAAAAATAAAAATAAAGAGGCTTGCACAGAAGTTAAAATATATATACAGTATATATATATATATTCATACAGAGTACCAAAAAAACAAACTCCTGGGGGACTCACCCTGGGGGAAAACTGAGGAATCAGGTGGAATGGCCGGGGTTAAGCAAAGGCTTTAGAGGAGATGGGAGAGGAAGGGAGAGGAAGAGCTGTAAGCGGTGTAGGAAATTTAGCACCTTAAAACAAACTGCAGGTTAAAGCATGCCATGTCCCTCTGAGCGGCATTAAACAGTGTGACATCTAAAAGCCACTTCAGATGCAGCTTCTGTGTTTACTCTGCATTGCAAAGATGAATTTCGTTGATGTTTATATCATTTGCATGGAAACAGCCAAAATGTCTCATTATTCGCTGTTTCTCTGGCATTTTCAAAGGCAGGTAAAATATAATACTGTCGCTTGGCATGATACACAGTCTAATGGTCTAACAAAATCCCCTTTTAAACATCTTTTACTGTTCATCTTTTACCCATTTTTATGTCCCTTTTTTACCTATATTTGTGCCAATGCAGTTGAATGAAGTTATTTCAGGATGAGACCACCCTGATTGTAAAGCAAAATGGGATTGCTATAGCGAGATCGTGTTATGATTGGTCAGCAAAATGTGGCTGTTATCTGATTGGCTTGAGTAGATGGTGGGTGGAGTCCATGTATTTGTGGATTGTCAGCACGTCTTGACGCAAGAAATGTTTCACAATTCACAAAAGTTGTAATTTTGACAAATACATATGTGAATTATTATTTTTTTGTTGCAAATCTCTTTTTATTTATTTGTGAATTCATGTTTGCGAAACTCTACGATTTATTTGTGAATCTCATTCTATTTATTTGTCAATCGGTTTAATTTTTGTTAATCTCTTTACATTTATTTGTGGATCATAATCTATTTATTTGGAATTAAGCAACAATTTTATCTCCATACGTTATGGTCTGTCTGTGACCTCTTTTCCAGATTGGCCAGTGATAACGTCAATATTTTCATACACAACATCAGCCCTTTTTCCATCTCCTTTTCTATAATTTTCTATAAATTTAGGTGTTGTCAAGAACACTAGGGCTGCATTCCACTTCACTTTTAGACACTCACTCGCAAACTTCCCTGAGCGCTTCCCCCCAGGGGAATACCATTGACAAGGTAAGTTTATATGGACATACCCTCGACTGTGACTGAGAGAGCTGGTCTGCTTCATATGCACACTTCAGGCCACTCCATAGACCACAATGCAACATGATTGTGACGCCATCGCGGATTGCATTTAATTTATCCCCACCCCAAACAACTCTGCAATATATAAATGACTTTTTTTAACATTTATATCAGCCCCAGCATACCTACACATATAGAATGCTGCAGCAAACAAATTCGTAAGAGGAAAAATGTAAACAATATCCATAGCAGATTCTAAGTGATTAAGGGCTTAGGACGTTCCAGTTCAGCCCATTGCAAGGGTTCTGCCAGAACTGGGCACTTATGCTACATAATCAATGACATATATCCAAGTAAACGTGACGGAGGGAAGTTTGCGAGTGGACTGAGTTTTGGTAAAGGAAGTTTGAATATTAAAACACAATCCTTCACTTCCCCTCAGGTATAGCCTAAACCAGTGGTCTCAAACTCAATTCCTGGAGGGCTACAGCGTTTAACTCCAACCAGCTCCAACTCACACCTGCTTGGAAGTTTCTAGTGATCCTGAAGACCTTGATTAGCTGGATCAGGTGTGTTTAATTAGGGTTGGAGAAAAACTGTGCAGAGCTGTGGCCCTCCAGGAATTGAGTTTGAGACCAATGGCCTAAACTGATCCTACATTTCCTCAAAAACACAATGACCATTAATAAATGTGAAAAAAAACAATCATTACCACAGTTTGCATGTTTATGTGTAAAGCCACCAGGGGCTTGTTCATTTTGAAAGTAGGTGGTGTTGAAAACCTTCCATGTTTCATGAGCTTCAGGTTGTTAAATCAGAAGTCCAGACGGCTGAACTGTTGATGAGACATTTACTCTTCCTTCAGTCTGATTATTCAATGACTTTTAGGGGGCTTGAGTTTAAAGGAACTGTCAGTCATTTGGGGGTACAATCTTGGCTTGTTTTGTCAAAGCAAGTTTTGGTATCCCTAGCATAGTTAGCTGAAATCAACAGTCATAAAAATATTTTATATAAACATTTTATACTTGGGGTAATTGTTTCATATAGTGATAATTAATGACTCTTATTATATTTTTTTTGATCATACTTATCCTAGAATGTGCTTTTTTTTAATATAATGAACACTTCCCCAAAATGGTAACTCATCCATAATTTGTATCCTGATTTCCACAATCAGACTATTGTTGATATTCTGAGTAAAACATTAGGAGCTGTTTATGTGATTTGCTTAGGCAACTTTCCATTTATTTTCCTCTACACATGGTTCAGGAAATATGTCAGTTAGTTATTGAAAACAAGTAAATAATCATCAAGTAGGTTTATTATCATACTGTAGTTGTTACAAAAAGCTGCAAGAAATTTCAAAGAGAATCACAGTTCAAGTTAAACTTTACTGATGTCCTGAACAATACAACTAAAATCATGATCATTTTGGTTAAGAGTATTGGAACAATGCTGTTTGTATGGACATTTATATTATATCTGTCACACTTCGAAGGGAGGGCAGAGACAAGGAGATAACTCAAAAACAGACTTTTAATAACAAAAACCATAGGGAATACAAAGTAACAAGGGGTAATGACAATAGACACCAAACGTAGGACACAGGAACAGGACACTCTTAAATATTCAACTAAACGAGGAACTAAAATTATGAGACAAGCCTGGAATCAATGAAACACAATGGGAACAGGAAGAGGAAGAACCAAATATGGGCATGGAAACACACGGGAAAACTACAACAGACCGTCCATGGCCGTGATAATATCAGTGTATTGTTGATATTATTACAGTCCGTAGAAACATCACTGTTGTTTTTCATATACATATTTTAGTTGAAATCTTAAGATGTGACAGATTTTGACTGAACATTAAAAAGTTTTTTATAATTGTTTTACATAACCTAATTAAAGTGCTGTTCAAATAAAACCTGATAAAATGTCTAAACACAAGACTTGATGTTTAACAGACATATTGTAACGTGGCTGCTTCAGAATAAGGGACAGCCACAAACATTTATTCAAACAAACAAGATAAACAAATCCAGGCAAGATAAATTCAAAGATGGGCAAGGAAAACAGAACAGATGGGATCATAACACATATTTGGATGTTCAAAATACATTTATCATAATGAGTCATTAAAAAATTCTCACAGATCCATTTATACTTGTCACCACATGGAAAATCGGCCCATCCTGATGAATGATTTAGAGCACAGTCTTCCTCTTTTCCCTGGAAGTTATTCGGTTGTCCAGTCTGCCAGAACCTGCATCAACAGATCAGCATTAGATGTTCAGAGCTGCTTTCTGTGTGATATGATACTGACTGTGAGCATCTTTTATTAAATAATTATCAGTTCAGTTCAGTGAATTCTCACCCAGAGGTCACATTGCTGCCATCAACCCATTTCCATGTGCCCTCTACATGACTGTCAGTCAGACCAATCCAGAATTTATCACCAGAAATGTTCTTCACAAAATCCTGAAGTGAAACAATAACAGCATAGACCCATTTAAAACTAAACACCACAATTACACACACACACACACACGCACACACACACACACACACGTTCGTTTTTGTGAAAAGTGGGGACATCCCATAGGCGTAATGGTTTTTATACTGTACAAACTGTATGTGCTATTGCCCTACACCTACCCTACACCTAAACTTAGCCCTCACAGGAGACTGTGCATTTCTACTTTCCCCCAAAAAACCTCACCCTGTATGATTTATAAGCGTTTTAAAAAGTGGGGACATGGGTCAATGTCCTGAAAAGTCACCTTCACCTTGTAATACCTGTGTTATACCCGTGTCATTATACACATTTATGTCCTGATTTGTCACAAACACACACACACACACACACACACGTTCGTTTTTGTGAAATGTGGGGACATCCCATAGGCGTAATGGTTTTTATACTGTACAAACTGTATGTGCTATTGCCCTACACCTACACCTAAACTTACCCCTCACAGGAGACTGTGCATTTCTACTTTCCCCAAAAAAACCTCACCCTGTATGATTTATAAGCGTTTTGAAAAGTGGGGACATGGGTCAATGTCCTGAAAAGTCACCTTCACCTTGTAATACCTGTGTCATTATACACATTTATGTCCTGATTTGTCACAAAAACACACACACACACACACAGACTTGTTCCTCTCTGTTGTTTATGATGATCAGATCTGCTCCTCTCTCTGTACAGTATCTTCTGCTCTTAGTCCAGTTCTTCTTCTCAGAGGAAAGGAAGTAAAGACTGGATTGATGACACTTCCATCCACCTGCAAACACAACCAGATAAGCCATGAACTAAATTGAGATTTAGTTCACACCACACCAAGCTAAAAAGATTATGCTAGTTGTAGTAGTACTGAATATATTATTGTAGTTGTTTACAAGTCTGTTTATATCTTTATTAATCATGTCTTGTTGATTGTTAATCTTTTTTCCTGTCACTGGATGAGTTACTGTAATTGTTATAGGACCATTACTTTATTCACAATGCCATACAGAAGATTAATGCATTTATTCATGCTCCCTGTCCCATATGCAAATTCTTAAATGAACTAATGAAATGGTTATGCTCGATGATATGAAGCCACTTGTTGCAACATCTATTTAACTATTTACTCATCTACTACAATAATGTAATGTTTTAAATGATCTAAATTATCTATTAATATTTACACTCACTTGGTGTCAGACCTGTGTTCCCCATGTCACGTGTTTCCCCTCCTCTTGTGACCTTATTTGGTGTTTCCTGTCATTTGTAATTATCAGTTCCCAGCCCTGTGTCATTAGTCTCCACCTGTGTTTTGATTGCTCCCCACCTGTTTCAGTTCTCCTCGTTTGATTTCCTTGTGTTTAAAAGCCCAGTGTCTCCAGTGTCCTGTGTCCGTGATTATATGTCTAAATGTCTTCTTGTTGTATTAAAGTTCCGTTGGATGATATCTCCTGGTCTCCTCGCTCCTTGCTCTCCCCTCCGAGAGCCTGACAGAATCACGGACCCTAAAGAAGTAAGCGGCGTATCTCCTCCCTCGTTTTTGTTTTCCCGGTTTTGAACAGTTTTTTGTTTGTTCCTGTGTTTTTTTTTCCCCCGCGGCGATGGAGTTCGCCGCCCGCCTCTTTGCCCTCATCCGGAAGGACCTCCCCTTCATGGAGTACGCTGGGGAATTTTGTCGGCTCGCTGCGGTGACGGAGGTGCAGGACTCGGCCCTCCTCCACATGTTCCGGCTCGGGGCCTGTTACCATCGCCCCGTAGACCTCCCAGACACCACTGGACTTACCTGGAGAGAAGGGGTTTACCTGTGTCTGGGAAGTGTCCGGGCCCGAGTCGGAACCATTCCGTCAACCGTGGCTCTTCCTTGCCCGCCGGCAGGGAATATGGCAAGCTCAATTAACATTGATCGCCAGAGCTCTCCAGTGCCCGCTCCTCGACTGCGCTCTCCTGAGCCCCTGCTGGTTCCGTCCAGCTCTCCGGAGCCCCTGCTGGTTCCGTCCGGCTCTCCGGAGCCCCTGCTGGTTCCGTCCGGCTCTCCGGAGCCCCTGCTGGTTCCGTCCGGCTCTCCAGAGTCCCAGCTGGTTCCGTCCGGCTCTCCAGAGCCCCAGCTGGTTCCGTCCGGCTCTCCAGAGCCCCAGCTGGTTCCGTCCAGCTCTCCAGAGCCCCAGCTGGTTCCGTCCAGCTCTCCAGAGCCTCTGCTGGTTCCGTCCAGCTCTCTAGAGCGCCCCCAAGAGGCGGCTCCTCGCCAGTGCCCTCCAGTGCCTGCTCCTCGCAAGTGCCCTCCAGTGCGCACCCCAGAGCCCGCTCCTCGCCAGCGCACCCCAGAGCCCGCTCCTCGCCAGCGCACCCCAGTGCCCGCGCCTGCCGAGCGCCCTCAAGTGCCCGCGCCTGCCGAGCGCCCTCAAGTGCCCGCGCCTGCCGAGCGCCCTCAAGTACCCGCGCCTGCCGAGCGCCCTCAAGTGCCCGCGCCTGCCGAGCGCCCTCAAGTGCCCGCGCCTCCAGAGCGCCCCCTAGTGCCCGCTCCTCCAGAGCGCCCCCTAGTGCCCCCTAGTGCCCGCGCCTCCAGAGCGCCCCCTAGTGCCCGCTCCTCCAGAGCGCCATCTAGTGCCTACTCCGCCAGAATGGCCCCTAGAGGGGAACCTCCCCAAGAAATTTTTTTGGGGGGGGCCATATACCCCTAGGCTGTGTGGTCGGGCCTAGGACCAAGGCCACGGAGCTCCCTGCTCCGCCATGGCCTCCCGAGCTGCCTGCTCCGCCATGGCCTCCCGAGTCCCCGGATCCGCCATGGCCTCCCGAGTCCCCGGATCCGCCATGGCCTCCCGACCTCCCCGCTCCGCCATGGCTCCCAGAATGGGCGCCGCCCTGGAGGCCAACTGTCCTGTCCTGTCTCCATGTCCCTTAAGGCCTCCAGAGCGCCCACCCCCCCCTCCCCGTTGGATGGTGTACGGTGCGGGACGCACCGTTCGGGAGGGGGGAGTACTGTCAGACCTGTGTTCCCCATGTCACGTGTTTCCCCTCCTCTTGTGACCTTATTTGGTGTTTCCTGTCATTTGTAATTATCAGTTCCCAGCCCTGTGTCATTAGTCTCCACCTGTGTTTTGATTGCTCCCCACCTGTTTCAGTTCTCCTCGTTTGATTTCCTTGTGTTTAAAAGCCCAGTGTCTCCAGTGTCCTGTGTCCGTGATTATATGTCTAAATGTCTTCTTGTTGTATTAAAGTTCCGTTGGATGATATCTCCTGGTCTCCTGGTCTCCTCGCTCCTTGCTCCTTGCTCTCCCCTCCGAGAGCGTGACACTTGGCATCCCTAAATTATTATTAACCACTATATTCATGGAGCTAAAGCAAGTTCAATACGAGCAGTAGCCACATGACCCCAACACAACAGATTCAGTACAGTCCACTTTAAAATCTGAGTCTGCTTTAGAGCAAGTTACCATTTAGACTGAAGAACTGGCAAACACCAGCAGAAAGCTCCTGAAGTTCACTTTTTTTCTGATTTCAACTGGTCTCTCTCTTCTGTGAGGTTCATATTGTTGGTTAGTAGCTGGTCTCTTTCTTCTGTGAGGTTGGTGATCTTAGTTAGTAGCTGTCGTCTCTCTTGTGTGTAGTTTGTGCTCTTTGTAAGGATGTGGACACACAGCACTTTGGCTGCGGTCAGCACACACAGCAGCACCAAACACACCACAGCTGCTCTGGAGCTCCTGATCTTCACACCATCACTTCCTGACCATCAACAAACATGACTTTATTCTCTTTATTTATCCACTTAACACAGCAACTGAAAACATGCAAACTGAGCAAATGTTTGGGATTTTAAGTGATTTATCAAATTTGTGCTATTATGTCTGTGTGATGAAATATTAAATAATCTCAATACCTGTGAGTTCAGATGACTGGATTTTCTTTGTGTGACTGGCCGTGGTCCTTTTTCCAAATTTATCTTCAGTAACAAAGTCATTTTCATAGATATCCTTGATGCTTTTCCGATGTTTTCTGTTCATTTTCCCTTTTCTATATTTTTGTTCACTTTCTGACAGTTTCCGTGTCGTCAAGATGCCAACAATCTAGCGCTAATTTCTCTCCTGTAGCGGACTGTGCATTTCCTCTTCTGTGTTTGTGTAGCCACTATTTATGCTAAGTGTATCCCATCATGCATCATGTTCTGGAAATAAATCGTGAGACTTTTTGGAGAGGTCACGGAAAACCTTTCCAATGCAAGTAAAATTTTAATATAATAATTAGGTATTACAAAAAAATTGGTAGAAAAACTGTGTTTTTACATTTTATTGGTGCAAAGATGAGTAGTGATGATATTTTTTTGTACAACATTTGCAACTGCTTTTTATCATTTAATTAGAAGCACCACAAATTAAAATTATGTCATGTTATAGGGACTACTGAACAGACATTTAGAAATTGATGTTAAAATTTTAATTAAAATAAAGCAATGTAAACACTTGCATTTTTACAACACTATAAGTGTGTGTCCCATCAGCTAATGAAAAGTTTGACACACACACAGTGTTGCCAGATTGGGCGGGCTGCCGCCCAATTGGGCTTCTTTTGATCGGTTTGGACCGGAGAATAACTTATTGGGTGGGTAGACAAAATTTGGGCTGCTTTTAAAAAATTAAAAGCTGCGCAATCAGCTGCTTTTTTCTTCACTTTTATCTTTAGTCATGTTATTTTAATATGTTCGAGCTCAAAGTATCACAGTAAAATAATGCAGTGCAGTCATCAACTCATTTTTCCTTAACGCAACCCTTATTGGTTCAGTTTAACAGAGACTTGTCAATCAATTTACCATCTTTTGTGAGATGTGATGACTCGTGAGTGAGGGGGTTTTGGCGCTATAAAGGGCAAGATTTAAATGTGCAGCTATATATTCATTAATTCATTCAGTTTATTTAAGTGATTGCGATGGCAAAGTGGCCTAAATATAAGTTACACCATAAAGAGTCTAAGAGTGACTCAAATCTCACAACGTGGATTACACGTGGTGAGAGATGAATAGAAGACTCTAAATAAAAGTGACATCTACCAGTCATAAGATTTGTTTTCTTTGCATTTTTTAACATCAGTTTTCCACCGCATTTCTATGAAGAAGTAGAAAAAAGTTATGTCTTTTAAATCTTTTTATCTTTTATCTTTAAATCTTTTAAATCTACCAATCAATATGAATTCAGTTTGAATACTGGGATTCCATGCTGTTTCATTCCAAGCTTCAAAACGAATGCAAACACACCAAACATATCATAAAATTAGCCAAAACAACTGCCACAGTTGTCCAAGTTATACAATAGATTTGTTTAATGAATGGACCACACTTTAAGTGATTACTCATAATCCTCTCTATGGAGAAGTGATCGCTGAGTCAAAATTGACAGGGCTCGTTTCCCAAAGCAACTACGGTCGCAAGTAATGTCGTTGTAGTTCAATGTAATTTAACAACCACAGTTCGCTAACGATGCTTTTGGGAAACATACCCCAGATCTATCCAGTTTAATGTGAACCATTCACACTGGTTTCGTTAAACAAAAGAAGTGATTCCTTTAAAAGATTGACTCAAAAGAATCATCTGTTCACGAATCTAATCATGAACTCGCATTACCGCGCCAAAGATGATCTGTTCTTGAACATTACAGATGAACTTGAAGTCTTTATTCGTTCGAAAAGCACACAAAGCTATCATTTGACTTTATAAACTTTTATTTCATGCATGATTCGTATGGATCTGTTTACTGAATGCAAAGTTTGAATTCTAGGAGAATGTGGTGTCATTTTTCAATTAAGTTCTTAGAAATATTCGGATCAAGCGAGAAACGGATCGCCCCTCACAGTTTCACAAGAGGATGATCTCGCCAGATCCACTCCAGACCCAGAGCCCAGCCCACCGATGACGGAGAGCCATTTCCCGCCGCGATCTACGATCCAGCGCGAAGCCGAGCGACTGAGCGGATGATCGTCCCGGAAGTAGAGCCCAACCCGTCAGATCAGGTGCGAGAGCCGGCGACAATGCCCACCACGAGGGAGAGCCAGCCGTGGACGGTGTGAGCGTGGAGTGGAGCTCCGCCCCCTGCACCGCGGCTGAGGGTGAGCTGATTGTACATCTGGGATTGCTGGACATGGAGGGGGATTTAATTGACTGGGAGACTGAGCTGGAGTACGAGATGCCCCCTCTTCTCTCTCTGTCATCCCCGATGGTCCCATCCAGCCCTGAGGGGGCTTCAGATTCTCTAGTGCCCACTCCTCGAAAGTGCCCTCCAGTGCCTGCTCCCCGAAAACGTCCTCCAGAGTGCCCTCCAGTGCCAGCTCCTCGAAAATTACCGCCCTCCCACCCGCTCCTGCCTCCTCCACCGCTGTCGTCTGGCAGCCCCTCTGCTCGCCCTCAGCCCTCCAATGCGGTGTGAGCCCCACGGGACTGCCATCCTCCAGAGTCGCCGGGACTGGAGTTTCCCTTATCTCCGCCTCCAGCTTTCGAGGCCCGGACTCCGTCTCGGTCCATAGACCCAGTGGCTCCACCTCGGCTCCTAGCTCCATTGTCACCCTCGTCCCTCCGTCTCCGCCTTGGTCGGGCGTCAACACGCCATCGCCTCAGGACTCCTCTCCTCTGGCTGCGCCTCGTCGCTCCGTCCTACCGGCTCCGTTGGGCTCCTTCCTCCCTTCAGCTCCACCTTGGTCCTCAGTCGCTCCGGCTCCGCCGCGGATCTCCGGAGCTCCGCCTTCGCCTTGGTCGCCAGAGCCCTCGGCTCCACCCTGGCCCCCCGGATCCTCGGCATCCCCCTGGCTCGTTGGCTCTCCGTCTCTGCCTCAGGCTCCTCCACCATCTGCTCTGCCACTGTTGGTCGGCCCCCTGGAGTCGGCGGCCATCACACCTCCATGGCTCCACCCTCCTTTGGCTCCACCGTGGGCCATCATCATGGCTGTGGCCTGGGTCCTGCCAGGCTCCTCCTGCTCCGGATCCCTACAGTCTCCTCCAGTAATGTTTTTTTTTCTTAGCATGTTTATAAAAATTACTTAAATGCCTTAATTGAACTATGGCCTAATCCTGGCTTAGTCTAAGCCCTGTCTGTGAAACCGGGCCTAAGAGTTAACATGCCAAGGTGTTAGCTTTAAATATCAGACCAAAATCTGGCACATCCTGACAGAGAGAGATAGTGAAGACTAGATCTAAATGTTTGATTCATTAACTTTTAACATAATGTATACATGTATTTATCATTCGGCCATGAAATTTACTTTAAAAGAATGCTAAAGACT
The DNA here is from genome assembly GCA_023376895.1 of Aspiorhynchus laticeps. Taxonomy (NCBI): domain Eukaryota; kingdom Metazoa; phylum Chordata; class Actinopteri; order Cypriniformes; family Cyprinidae; genus Aspiorhynchus; species Aspiorhynchus laticeps. Next base: position 1,742 of record JALXFT010002637.1, on the reverse strand, counting down.
CTAGATGGGACACTATACCAGCCATTCGGTGTAATTGAGGTTTGAATATCCTTTGACTGAAGAACTTCTAACACAGCGTCAAACTGGTATCGAGGCAATCTCAGCTGTAGTTGTGCTACGTTTGTACTCCCTCATAACTGTCAATTCATATTTCATGTTACAGGCACATTACAATTAACCATGGTCAGGTCATTTCATGGACATTTTATTCCCAAAGTATTCATAAAACTTCAATAAACTTTAAACTTTAATAAATCTTATAAAGCAACTATAACAACTGGCTTGTTTTGAATGTTTTAATTCTAACATAAAACCAGAACAATAACAGGAACATATAACAAAGCTTTTAGCCTTAACAAATACAAAGTCATAGGTACTACTCTACAATGAATGTAGCAATAATGCATGACTTAAAAATTATGTTGAAACTGTCAAAATGGATGGGATGCAACATGACTGTTTTGAAAGAGTTACAGTTCCTTCATATCACCTCATAACTTGTTGTAAGTGGATGAAGTAGGAATAGTGGGGTCACGGGTGTCTCAGCAGCTACTTGTACATCAGCCTCACAATTCAGAAATAAATAGTGTCTGCAGAATAAACAAACTTAAATGAAATGTACATGGTCTCCAATGTGTGCATGTTATTATATACTTACATCATCAGCTGAATGCATGCCATCGCAGGACTTGAGACACAAGACAAGCTCTGCTGTGACAGCTTTTTAATGTCCTCAATAAACAAAAACACAAGAGACTGCTTGAAAAATGTCCAAAAACTATTTTCATAATCATCTATTTATTTACAATATGTCCCATCAGTCAAAAACCTTATTTTATGCTTTACATTGAGTTTATGAATCTAATATCTTAATGTGGTAGCCTATCAAACGATCAACTGCACAAACCTCTGTTGTATTGATGGGTCGTTCTTGAATGATTCGTTCCTTTTGAACGAATCTTTAATGTGACTCGGGAAGAACAAGTCGTCTCGGGGAGTGATTCGTTCAGTCGCGCATGCGCAACATCCTGGTTTGAGTCGTTCGTTCATCACGTGACAGCCCCATAAGCTAAACCAATGCAGTCTGAGGGAAAAAGACTTAATAATAATAATAATAATAACCAACTCTTTAGTTAATTACCTTTGTTACCACATTCAGTGTTGTGGAAAAGAACCATCATGACAGAAATTCACACATTTATAAACTGTTAGAAATAAAAAGCTACAATTTGAGACCAGAAACGCATCACGTAACTGTAAGAGTAAATAATAATAATAATAATAACAACAACTATGCACCCGTTTGTAAGGAAGGTTGTAAATGAACTAATTTCTCTATCCAATGCTGTCACGTCACATGGCAAAAGAACGAACGACTCGAAAGATGAACTAATCAATTCTCTTTCCGGCTCAGACTGCATAGGTTAAGTTTATGAGGCTGTCACGTGATGAACGAGTGACTTGTCAGATAAGAGGTGAGGTGAGCTAATCATAGACTAAAAAGACCCAGGTAAACAATGAATGCATTTTTTTCTGTTTCTTAAACCATTAGTTTTGTATTGTTTGTAGTGTGATCAACGTTTGCATAAGTAGTAGATGTGTTAGGGAAGTAGCACGTAACATTTTAATTATATTTTGCTAAAATGAACGAAATGACTCGAAAAAAGATTTGTTCATTTTGCTGAACGAGACTCAAAGGTCCGAGTCAGTAAAATGATCCGAACTTCCCATCACTACTCTGT
>JALXFT010002636.1:0-45342 GCA_023376895.1 Aspiorhynchus laticeps | reverse complement strand
GTTAACTACGGTTTCACTAATAATACACATATATTGCATAAAGCATCCATATTTGTCCATGCCCATGTTGATTAGAGTATTAAAAACTTGAAAAGTATTAATTTAAGGTACATTTAGAACAGATAAAAAAAATTATTTTACCTGATAAAGTACAGACTATATAATGAATGTGCATTTTCAATAATCCAGTCTGCAGTTTTTGTTCAGACCAATGCGAAAATCCACCCACATAAACCCGTTTTAAATAATATAATATTTTATACTTCTGACTCATCCCTTTTCTTTAAAAAAAAATAGTTTAAAGGTTAATTTGTGAGGTTTATTATTTTATACTTTTTTTTTGTTTTTTTGTTAAAACTTGTATCTCAACGGTAAAACAATTGCTATTTCGTAGTCTACAACATTAAAGAATAAAAGTGTCTGCTAAATGAATAAATGTAAATGTAAATGAAAGAATCCCATTATAACATGCAAAATGTAGAAACAATGGGGCACCATTGTGCAGCAGGAAGCATCACAACAAAAAAGAAACCTCAAGGTTGATCTAGGTAAATTTGTGCAAATGTATAGGGCCCCATTCCTATATTTGCCTGGGGCCCCCAATTCACTAAATCCGCCCCTGTCATCAACTGTGTAAAACTGGAAGACTGACGAACATCCAGTTTCATATTGCTGCTTTTAACGCTCTAATGACTCAGTTCTAAGATTCTAAATGATGACTGGCTTAAGGTGCATAATCTGCGTGACCTTAGAGACGTGTCGTGTCTGTGCACCCAGGGTCCCTGTTATTACATTACTGTCTGCTTAAAGTCACAGAGAGAGAGATGAACATGGCCATTTGAGGCCAGCGGTGCAGCCTGACAGGGAGTGGAGATCAACAGCATTGGGGAGGGACGCCTGTTGTTCGGGATCAAACTGACAGAGACATCAAATAACCCTGATTTCCGGGAACAAGCATTTCACACATAGGGCGAAGTGCTACTCAGCAGTTAAAATGTCACTGGGAGGTGAACAAGTGACCTTTACAGCACATTTTGGTTCTAATAAAAAGCTACTAAAATTAATATCAAGGCAGTTGGAGCTACTAAAATTTATATCAAGGCAGTTGGAGTCTATCAGCTCCTTCCTTCATGAGGCCGAAGAGACTGGTTGTTTTTTATTTGTTCAGCGCTACTCTCATCTCATTCCTGGCTTTGGATCATCACATTAATATTCCAGCTATAAAAAAATTAATCTAAAAAGACACCGTCAAAGACAACATTTGGCACCGCAACAAGCACCACTGGCTTCGGGATACAAATGACACACATCTTCATGATTTTAAAGACAAAACGAATGTGTCTTACAAAATCTTTCTGTGTAAAACATCCACCATCATGACAGATGCAAATTAAGGAATTCAATGCAAATTCCATGTGGATGAATGTAATCCTGGGGCACTCGATCAACCAGCTGCTGAGCGTAACATCTGGAGATGTTGCTGATGGCTGCAGGTAATTCCTGCATCATGAATACTGTAGATGAGGAGAGCTCTTCAAAATCAGTGAATGTTGTAATGTGTTCGTTTTCTGGCAATTTAACAACAGATAGAGAGATATTGATAACTGAGGTAAGTTAAGCAGAATTTTCACTGAATTTTCAAAAAGGTCTACACAGCATGTTTATTTAGATTGAGTGGAAATCACTGCAGAATGGATGCACACTGGAGACCTAAAAACCCAGAGCAAGCCACCCACCGCTGCCCTGTCCACCCACAGTCTGACTGCAAGGTTACATCAAGGTGTCAGCGAAGTATCCCAATCAGGCTTACTTTGCAGATCAGTTACACTTTACAATTAGTTATATATGTTAAATATTAATTAATGCAATAATCAAACTGCTTTAGTACGAGACTTAGCTTTAAATCCCGTCCTAACATGTTTAAAAAAATATGTATGATACAGAAGTTATGGACATTTTAATATCAATTATTTTGGGTTCAAAGGGAAAGGGAAAATACAAATGATATCATGGTGGGTAGAATATACCCTAGTAAAAAAGTAATATATTTAAAATACATTTATTTCATATTAAGTATAGTTCAAATGAATTCACATATTTACTGACATATCGCTCAAACTTACTGCTATAAAAATTATAATGAAACTTTATTTGGAGTACTACTTGTGCACAATGCACAAATTTCTTCTTATTAAAAATGTGTTTTAATGTCCCTGCTGATGAGGAATGTATGATCTTTGAATAATATCAGTCTTTAAATGCAAGATATTTAAAGTCAATCAAAGCATTTTAGACAAACAATACAATTACTGTGTACACAATAATTGTGCAAATTAATTATCAGATATACAAACCATCTCTTTTATTTGACTTTTTTTCTGGAATTTACATTAAAAACAGTGTTATTTTAGCATTATTTATATACTATTATAGCATTTATAGCTTTTATTTTTATATTTTAAGTTTTAGTTGAGGTTTTTGGTACTTTTGTGAATTTTTTTATTTTTATTAGTTAGTTTTTAAATATTTCAAATTTATTTTTATTTCAGTTTTAGTGATTTTGATACTTCCACTTCAACTTATTTCAATTAATTGCCAAGGCAATATTTCTAATTCTTCATGTAATATTTATATTCTATTTTAGCTTTATTTTAATTGTCGGGAATGATTTTTTATAGTTTTATTTAACAACAACCACACTTATTACAAATCGACTTTAATGTGTTTTGCTATAAATAGCATGATGCTTCTAACAAACATTAAAAATATTTATATTATATTATTATATCTATTTTATCTAATGTGTTAACAAATATTTACATTTACAACCTTACTAGTGTTACTTGCTGCCAAATCTCAGTATAAAACTCATTATAAACATATTACATTTTCAGAGAGTTAGACTTTAAAAACTGTGAGTTCACTTATAAAGGTGTTGATTAATATAAAGAACCTTGTTCTTGTGCGGAGCCCAAGTTAAGTTATGCATGGTTGCTCTAATGGTGCTACTTGGGCTCTGGTTACTATGGAGACAGCAGTAAGCTGTTTCTAATTTAACAAATACTGTAAAGATTGCCCATAGATTGCCCACACTGAGGGACAACCTCATCCTGTTGCTATGGATACCTCCTGCCGACCATTAAGTCCAGGTTCAGCACCAGAGAGATGTTGAAATTAATATATTTACGAATTTACATTATACTTATTTTTATTTATATATTTACATAATAAAGGATACAAAAAAATGAGTTTTGAAGTTATATGAAATATCTAAACATCACCATCATATAAGCTTGTAACCAAGACGTCAGTGTTAAGTAATTACACAAATCATTGTCTGCCTCCATGAGACTCAATTCAGTTCCACAATGACGTCTGTGAAAAAAAAAAAATTGCTGTTCTTTTTTTAGACACAGGTAGAAAAATGCGTCTAACTGTTGCTTTTAGTCACAACGGAAATCAATGGCTGGCAGTGTATGAGCTTATTGATTAGATCTGCATGCTTGCTTAAGCAGACATTTCAGTAGAGCTGTCGCAAAGGGAGCAAAGCTTTCTACTGATACTTGGCTCCTTCCAGCTCCCTGTCATCTATTCAGGCCTGTCATCCTAAACTGATGGCTCTGGCTGATCAGAGGCATTTTGGTGAAGCTTGATGGATCGGTCAAGACTCATTCACTCTCAAATTAGGTTGTTGTTCTTGGACTATAGGAGTCCAGACGCTGGTCTGATGAAGAGATGCCTGTGTTACAGCAGAAATTGAAGCAAAAAAAACAAAGGAAGAACTGGAAGAACTAGGACTAGGAACTAATTACTTTTATACACACATAGCTCCTCTGTTGGTTGGTTTTTAAAGGATTCTGGGTATTTATCATCTAGTCAGGCTGGGAGGCTAGCTTAGACTAGCAAAAACCAGCTCAAATCTATAGCAAACCAGTTTAGACTGGATTACGTTTTTCTTTCTGGAGGGATGTTCGTGGATATGCATGCAAAAATATTATCTCTTGATTAGAGGAGTAAATAAATAAAATAAACAGCAATATTAATGTAAATATATCTGTAGTAGCAGTTAAAAAAACGCATATTTTCTAGTAAGAAGTTAGTTTTTCAAATGTGTAGTTTTGTAGCGTATCAAAACACTACAATGCTTCCCTTTATCTTTATAATAAACTTTACTACCCAGCAATAAAGCAAAGTAAAAATCAAACGTGAAATCAAGCAGTTTAGCTGGCCAACATGGCCGCGTCAGCCTCTGCTGGTATAATAACTACACTACAACTTCTCCGTAGACAGCCAAAATAGTTTTATGATATTTTTTTTATTAAGCAACACATATAATGCTAACGTTTCATTAGCATAGTAGATGTATTACCAGTGTCCGATTCTTGTAATAGCATGTTGGGATTTCACCTGTAAATCTGCTTTGCTGTGCCGATTTTTCCTGTGGCTTCAGAGTCACATGGCGTTAGTTCTGTGTTGAATTCGAATGGACCCTTTTCACAAGACTGTGATTGCGTTTCAACGGTCATCAGCATCGTAAATCCTTGAAAGTTTTTTTTCATATTTTGATTTTTAAAAACGCTAACGCGAGGGTGTTTCTAATGCAGCGTCTATGGAAGGGATGAAAATTTGACTTCGTTCTCTCTTCTGACTGCTGTTATCGGTCTCTCTCATTTTTTTTCCCTTTTAGGGTTAGGTGTGAGAGTCAATGTAACTGGAAGGCAACATCTGGTTGCTTTTTTGGGGGGGGGGGGAGTCGTGGCCTAATGGTTAGAGTCAGACTCATAATCCAAAGGTTGCGAGTTCGAGTCTCGGGCCTGCAGGAATTGTAGGTGGGGGGAGTGAATGTACAGCGCTCTCTCCACCTTCAATACCACGACTGAGGTGCCCTTGAGCAAGGCACCGAACCCCCAACTGCTCCCCGGGCGTCGCAGCATAAATGGCTGCCCACTGCTCTGGGTGTGTGTTCACAGTGTGTGTGTGTTTACTGCTGTGTGTGTGTACTAAGGATGGGTTAAACGCAGAGCACAAATTCCGAGTATGGGTCACCATACTTGGTCGTATGTCACTTCACTTTCACACTACACAAACTGTTGCATGTCACCCTGGACTACATTTCCCATCATCCATTGCACTGATTACACACACAGCTGCAACGGATCAAACACACTTTATAAGCCATGGACTTCCTCTTTCTGATCGCCGAGTATTGTTTAGCATTTATCGCTTTCCTGATAGCTACTTTACGGAGCCAGTTGCCGTTCCTAGTTTCTAGTTCTAATCTAAGTCTAGTCACATCATGTTGCCTTATTGTCTGTTTCCTGATCTTCTTCCTGTCTTCGATTTCTCACTCGTCTTGTCTTTTGGACTCTGTTTGTACCTCGCCTGGATTATCGTCTGACTGTTGGATTACCCCTTTGCCTTGCCCTGTTGGATATTGTTCGCCGGAGACTGATCACGTCTGTCCTTGGATTACTCTTTTGTCTCGCCTGTGCCATACCTGTTTGCTGGTGTTTTGACCCTGCCTGTTTCTGACCATGTCTGTTAATAAAGCTCTGCAAATGGATCTGTACTTCTCTCGTCTCGTTCACCCCATTACACTGATGTGCTGCTTGGCTGGCTAGCTCATCGATGTTTTTTTCTTTTTGTGTAATTTAGAGGGAAAATTTTTGCCTTTTTATAATTTGATTCACTTTTCAAGTTGCTAAATGTTGCGAAATTAATTTTAAAAATAGATAAATTTGTTGCTATAGGTGCTTTTTGAAGAAAAAAAAAAGTTGGTACGGTAGTCTGAAAAGTTGCTAAATCAAGCAACAAAATTGCTAAGTTGGCAACAATGCTTCCATTGCTGAGAAACCCGCAAATGTGAAAAAGGTCCATCGACTACTTACAAGAGTCCTGCGTGAATAAAATGGAATGAGGAATGAGATGAGGATGAATGAGAGTGCTAAAGGATAAATATCTCATATTACATTTGCATGGATCTCCTTGCATGGTCCCCTAAACTGTACTCACTCTCATTGGCAGAGTTCAGAAGTCAGATTCAGTAATCAAATAATTGTCAAGACAGTACATGTAAATGAATGAGTTAATACAAAGCGATTCACCATTACAAGTCCCTAAAAAAGCCTGTGCAACGTTTTGTCATTTTCTACCAAATATTTAGTTCAGTGCTCTGCTGTTTCATTGTGATTCTGATTATTGTAAATGTATCTGTTTAAGTTTAATGATAATTTAGTAATAGTCGTATATTTATTTTTAAATGCTGTTTTAAATAGTTTTAATATATTTACTTTGGAATATGTAACTTGATTATTAGTTATAGAGCTTAAAAATGAGTAGCTTGCCTCCCTGCTCCCAAATCTCTATCTACAATTTGCATGAAAATAATATTAACAAGGGGCACATCTTTTTAGCACATTTTTGTTTACATTTTATATTTATTTGTAATTATTTATCTGTTATTTTATGATAGCATACACTGAAAAAAAAAAGTGCTTTGAATTTATGTCAGTCCTCTGTCGTGTGTGTCATGTGTTCCCGCCTCATGTGTCCATATTTGGTTTGTTTCCTGTCCTTGTTTCATGTCATTATGAGTTAATTTGTGTCCAGGTGTGTTTATGTGATTATGTGTTAATTACCCTGTGTATATTAGTCCTGTCTTTTGAGTTTGATTTCGTCTGGTCTACTCGTTACTCCCCGGTGTTTCCTGTCTCTGTCAGCCTTGCCTTGTCTTGCCCTGCCCTGCCCTGCCCTGCCCTGCCCTGCCCTGATGTCTTCATTAAAGACTATTATTTGAGTTTATGTCCTCGTCTGCGTGTTCCTGTTCCTCCCTCGTGTGCCCATTCACCTCGTTTTGTTTTCGTTTTTGAAAGTTTTGTTTTGTTCCAGTCTGTTTGTTTGTGTCTGTCCCGTGGCAAGGAAGTCGCCGCTCGTAATCCCGCCATAGCCCACTGCAAGAGGGCGTGGGAGTTCGGCAGGAAAGCCTTGAGTCCGCTGGCCGTGAGCTCTCATGCCTGCCGATCGCGGGAGATATCCGCCGGGTTGCCTAGTTCCCGGGTTGCCGCTCCCCCAGGCGCGCCGTTCGCGGGAGATCACGCCACCGGATCGCCGCTGACTCAATGCCCGCCGGCCCGCCTCTGACTCAATGCCCGCCGGCCCGCCTCTGACTCAATGCACGCTGGATCGCCGCTGATTACCCTAGCCCCGTGGATTCAGTCCACTCGTTACGGCCAGGAGTGCCGTGTTTGTTTTGTTGTGCCCACAGGAACATTTTAATCATCATGTCTTGTCTTGTCCACGGAGACTCGTCTGGGGCAGGCGGCTCCTCTTGCTGTGGCCATGGAGGCCATTCTAGCCGCCTGCCCCCTTGTCGTGGAGGTGGAGGCGGTCGCTGAGGGACCCTGTGAGGGCCTCTGACTCCTAGTCATGCCCAGAGGAAGCCTCAGCCTCCGAGCTAGCCCTGGAGGGCTTCCTGTTCCTGTGGGCTGTCCTGTCCTGTCTGTCTGGCCCTGGAGGGCTGTCCTGTACTGTTCTGTGTGTCTAGCCCCGGAGGGCTCCTGATACCCCCTGACTTCCCCAGGGAAATTTTTTTGGGGGGGGTAAAAGGGGTTCCGGCTGTAGGGGCCGGGCCGAGGGGACCGAGGCCAAGGCCCCCAAAGACCATCCGCCATGGCCTCCAGAGCTCCCAGCTCCGCCATGGCCTCCAGAGCTCCCAGCTCCGCCATGGCCACCTGAGCTCCCTGCACCGCCATGGCTTCCAGAGCTCCCAGCTCCGCCATGGTCCCTGTCTGTCTGTTCCGCTCTGGAGGTCCCCGTCCTGTGTTCCTGTCCGTGTTTGTCCTGAGGGGCCTCCAGAGCGCCCACCCCCCCTCCCCGATGGAACTGTTAAGGCTCGGGACGAGCCTTTCGGGAGGGGGGAGTAATGTCAGTCCTCTGTCAGTCCTGTGTGTCATGTGTTCCCGCCTCATGTGTCCATATTTGGTTTGTTTCCTGTCCTTGTTTCATGTCATTATGAGTTAATTCGTGTCCAGGTGTGTTTATGTGATAATTACTCTGTGTATATTAGTCCTGTCTTTTGAGTTTGATTTCGTCTGGTCTACTCATTACTCCCCGGTGTTTCCTGTCTCTGTCAGCCTTGCCTTGTCTTGCCCTGCCCTGATGTCTTCATTAAAGACTATTATTTGAGTTTAAGTCCTCGTCTGCGTGTTCCTGTTCCTCCCTCGTGTGTGCACCGTGACAATTTACTTGATGTTAATGTGTACATCGGTCCCACATGATCAAAATGTGTTCAACTGACATAATTTTCCTCTTTGTCTCAATGACTTGTTGCTTGCCAAACCAAACTATTTCATTCACATTAGACTACTTAAAATAATCATGTTGAGTCAATGTATTATTTGTCATTACTGATTGTCATTACACAAATGTATTGTGTGCTATTAAAGTGATTTCATTGTGTCAAGTGTACCAACTTGATTTCTTAATGCAAATATGAATTATTATTATTTATATTAATTATTATTATTAATCAAGGGTATTATGCAACTTTAAAGCAATTTCATTGTCTCTGGTACCAGAGTTGTGTAAACCTAACTTGCTTTACGTAAACTCTACATGTACTATAGATGTGCAAATGTGTGAATACAAAATCAAATCTAAGAATGCATACTGGCATTGACAATAAAGGCAAAAAGCAAGAGTTAGTACTTAAATTGAGTTGTATTGAGTTGTCAAACTGCAAATATGGAGGACTGAGCACAGTTGTCATTAATTGATTACACAGAAGTATCAAAACAAAAACACTTTAAAAGGCTGTATCAGCAGCATATTCAAACACAAATACATAATGTATCCTCAAAGTGGATTAAGAACGGCAAGACATTTATAAGCCTACTTAACTGTTGTCAGTGTCGATTAAGAACAGCAAAGACATTTGTAAAACTATTAACTGTCACAGTAGACTTAAAAGTGCATATACAAAATAGTAAACTGTTAGAACAAACAGTGCAATCTGAAGAAAAAGCAAAACACTTTTATTCAAGTTATTCAAACATGGCACAAAGTGAATACGGCATAGTTCACCCAAAAATGAAAATTCTGTCTTTAATTATTCACCATTCAAGTCAAGTTGAGCTTTATTGTCATTCCGCTACATGTGGGGACATACAGTGGAACGAGATGTCGTGCCTCACAGGACCACGGTGCTACATAAATACAGACATACAACACTATAAACCTATACACAACTAACCTACTGACAGATTTTGACTAAGTATACTATATATAAATGTTTACCCTATACAAACTAAAGATAAAAGATAAAAAATACAAACTATACGATTGCTTCACATAAATAGTGTACATGTGCAGAGAAACATTGTCAGTCAAGCAGCTGGCTGGGGAACAGTACAAGATGATTTGTAGTGCATGAGCATGTAAACATACATATATTGCTGAGTCTTTTGTGGGATTGTGTACACACAGAAGTGTGTGAAAAGTGTCTAGTGCGCATAGAGGAGAGTGTGTTACTACAGGTGGTTTGTACAGGCCCACTCACCTGTGTGTAGCACACTTTGAATTGAACAAAAAAGTTCAGTTTTTTCTTTGGTGTGGTAAGGTTGGGGGGGTGTTTGGAGAGGGAGGGGGGGCGAGATGGTCCATGTTTCAGGAGGTAGGGGTTTGCATGGGGTTTCAGAGGGGGGCGGGGTGATCTGAGTTCAGGGCTCTCACAGCCTGGGGGAAAAAGTTGTTGAGCAGTCTGGTGGAGCAGCCGGTACCGTCTTCCTGATGGTAGGAGCTGGAAGAGACTGTGGGAGGGGTGGGTGGGGTCCTTCACGATGCTGTTGGTTTTGCTGGAGCATCGTGCAAGGAAAATGTCCAGGATGGATGGGAGAGGGGCACCGATGATCTTTGCAGCCGTGTTCACTGTCCGCTGGAGGGTCTTGCGGTCAGCAGCACTGCAGTTCCCATACCAAAGGGATTTAATGTCGTTTCAAACCTGTAAGACCTTAGTTCATCTTCGGAACACAAATTAAGATATTTTTGATGAAATCCAAGAGCTTTCTGACCCTCCATAGAGAGCAACACAACAGAAATGTTCACAGACCCAGAAACGTAGTAAGGACATCAGTAAAATAGTCCATGTGACATCAGGGGTTCAACCGTAGTTTTATGAAGCTATGAGAATACTTTTTGTGTGCAAAGAAAACAAAAATAACAACTTAATTCAACAATTCTTCTCCCCCGAGTTACCTTCTGCCTACCTAATGGAGGAAATCAAATATATCTTAATTTGTTTTTTGAAGATGAACAAAGGTCTTGCGGGTTTGGAACGACATGAGGGTGAGTAATTAATGACAGAACTTTAATGCCTTTAAGGACAACAACACCACCAACATCCTCTGGTTCATCAGAAGCATGTTGCTTGAGAACATAAATCCCATCAGTGGTATCTTCAATGGCCTCATTGATGCAGGCTTCATTCATGCCCTGCACAAAACAATTTTTTAAATAAGTAAATGCATGAAAATAGGTCTTAATTAACAAAGGCCTACTGAGAAAACTTTTTTTTCTATTTCTGATGTTGAAGATTTATTTGGAATGACAATTTATAATGCAGGTGTATATTTTGAATTTTCTATACATTATGTAAAACTTAGTCAAAAAAAAAAAAGGGCTTTAGCAGCAATGCAATAGTAAATTGAAAGACTTACCCATATAAAGCTTGAGTGTGTGCGCAAAGATGGATCTACAAAATACATTTTTATAATCAGTCAATAATTGAAAGGCAACATACAAATTCACAAAGTAAAGATGAACAGATATGGTTTAGTGTTTTGTCATAGGGCAATGAATACGCAACACAAAAACGAAAACAGACTAAATCTAATGTTTAGAACACTGCTTTATTTATTTATTTTTTTATTATTATTGTGAGAGATGGCGAATAAGCCAAATTAGCCAACTGACATGATACCAGGGCTTTTCTGCTGGGTGCATCCAAAAAGGCCCAGGTGTCCGGCGAGGTTCGGTTGGCGAGTTACAGACAGAGGAAACGGCTCGCTGCTGCAGCCTTCTCTCGAAGCAGAAGCGATCTGCAGTCGAGTCTGACTGGTTAATACTCGGTTCAATAACTAGTTGAAACCGACATGACTGCCGCTAACAAAAAGACTATATTGTAAATTAAGTATTTTATATTATAATTATTTTCAACCGCTTTTCATACCGTCTTTACGCCTCCTGCAGCGTCTCTCTCTAAATATAATGTTATATCACTGAAAAAGAGCTAGAAAAAAATGAGCCAAGTTAACGTTAGACGCTCGTAACTGGTGAGTCCCGTGTGGAAGGGCAATTCACACGGTCAGCAACGTTTCAACTGAGGAAAGCATATTTACTTTTATGAAAAATACCTCTTTTTTTTTATTGTGATTTCGTTTTTTTTAAAGGACTAACGTTAACGTTACTTTTGTTTGAGAGACTTTTAAAGAAACACATATGCTCCTCCATCCCTGCTACTTTGGACCCTCTCCAGTTTGCCTATCGCCCAAATAGGTCTACTGATGATGCCATCTCTCAGGTACTGCACTCTTCCCTCACACATATTGACAGCAAAAATGGCAACTATGTCAGACTGCTATTCATTGACTATAGCTCAGCTTTCAACACTATAGTCCCCACCAAGCTAGCTGTCAAACTCTCAGACCTCGGCCTAAACACTTCACTCTGTGACTGGATTCAAGACTTCCTCACCGGCAGACCACAAGTGGTGAAAATGGGCCAGTTCACCTCCAACTCCATCACCCTGAACGTAGGAGCCCCGCAGGGCTGCGTTCTGAGTCCCCTGCTCTACTCTCTCTACACACACGACTGTGTGTCCTCTCACAGCTCCACTTCTATTGTTAAATTTGCTGATGATACTGTGGTTCTGGGCCTCATTTCCAACAATGATGAGACCGCATACTTGGGTGAGGTAGAGAGACTTTCATCATGGTGCCAGGACAACTGTCTCTCTCTGAACGTGAGCAAAACTAAAGAGCTGATTGTAGACTTCGGGAAGAGACAGCAGCGGCCCTACACTCCTCTTATGATCAGCGGGACCCCTGTGGAGAGGGTGAGCAGCTTCAAGTACCTCGGTGTAAACATCTCCGAGGACCTGACTTGGACTGCACACATTCAAACACAGGTCAAGAAAGCCAGGCAAAGACTGTACCATATGCGACAGCTGAGGAAATTCAGGGTCTCACCAGCAATCCTGAAAACTTTCTATTCAGGGGCCATAGAAAGTGTATTGACTCAGTGCATCTCAGTGTGGTATAGTAACGCCACAAATCAGGACTGCAAAGCTCTGCAGAGAGTCGTGCGCTTAGCTGAGCGCATCTCTGGGTCTGCCCTCCCCTCTCTGCAGGACATCTACCTCAAACGCTGCAAAAGCAGAGCTGCAAAAATAATCAAGGACTCAAATCACCCCGGTAACCATCTTTTCATCACACTGCCATCTGGCAAGCGCTTCAGGAGCATGATGGCAAAAACTGAGAGACTGAGGAGGAGCTTCTTCCCTCAGGCCATCAGGCTCCTAAACTCAGTCTCATAACATCTACAGGACTCAATTTAATAAACTGTAAAAACATTCATTATTCTCCATCATCCGCATTGCTGCTATGTGAATATACCTGGTACAACCTGTTTTGCACATTCTTCTTGCACATCCCTGTTTATATTAATATTTATTAAATCCACAGTAAACTGTATTGCACATTTTATTTTATTTCATTGCACATTTTACTCCTTATTTTATTTTATCTTTATTTTCATATTTTTTTATCTTACTCTTACCTAGATTTAGATATATTCTCTTGTGTTATGTTTCATTTTTTATTTTATTTTTTTGCACTGTCCATTGAGCGGACCTGTCCTGACCCACATTTCACTACTGATTATACCTTGTATGATTGTGTATGTGACAAATAATAAAGAACCTTGAACCAGTTGCTGACGCTTAATGATAAACTAGCAGAGGGTGTTAAAGTGTTGGTAATTGACCATTGTAATTGTTACTCACTACGAAAACTGGTATCTAACATTAGTGGAAATATCGCCTACTTCTAAACAAATATAACACAAATTGCTGAACTTACTTTTCAGTAAATCGGTGTTCGTCTGAGATGAGGTGACTGTTGGCTCAGCTGCTTTCACAGTTTTTGGCGCTCGATTCAATTTCTTCTTTTATGGCAGTTTGTCATCCCTCTCAATGATGCAATACCGCCACCATCTGCTCCGGAGTGCCCCGGTTGTCTCAAAACTTGATTATATTGATTTCAGTTTTAGATTCAATCATTTTCAACCAACGTGAGAGAAATGTGTACATTCAGCGCTCAATGTGAACAATTTAAATCTACTTGATTAAAGCATGTTCACAGCAGAAATGTAAATTAATTGTGTTGGACATACATGCTTAATTTATGTAATTTCAAAGACCTGCCATATTAATTTTTTTCAGTGTACATTCATGTGGAGAAAATCATAAAGAATGGGGCAAAAACATCAGCAAATTCCCTTTACAGTCCAATGTGGTCAGTCGTGGCACTGGATTATAATGATGATTAACTCCCCGGGGCCATTTTCCCTAATGAATTCCCGCAGCTGCTGATAGAGACTAATTATTGTTATTAGTTCAAAGTCTGCAATTACCTCACTATTACCTCATTGCCATAAAGGCCAATTCATTGGCTACCATCAAAGGGTATCATGGCTATCGATTTTAGACAGGATATTAAACATTAGGTGTGTACAGAACCTGCTGCAGCCTATCTGATGAGAAGATGTTTTCCTGTGGAATATATTTGCTAAAACATTGGTCTGAATACATAAAGACACATCAGCAGTGGAGACTGCATGATTAACTGAAGCGAGGCCATGCTGAGCGAGAGGGTGACCCTGCATTGTGGCAGGCAGATCATATGAGTTCACGGCACTTCTCTCCATCTGTCTGCAACAGGTTTAGATGTGGCTTCAGCTCACTAGCTCGTAATAAATCGGTCATAATCTTCCACCCATCAGATCACAGCTGGTTCAGCCTAATACTACAGAATGTAATGGTGCAAGTACAGCACATACAAACTGCCATATCGTACACAGAACCGCTAACATCTTGTTGTGACTAAAGAACGTCTCGGTTACGTACGTAACCCTCGTTCCCTGATGGAGGGAACGGAGACGTTATGTCATGACGACATAGGGGATTTACTTGGAAGCCCCAATCATCTCTGACTTTAAGAGAAAACGCCAATGAATATTGGCTAGTGGATTTTGCATACCTGAGCCACTCCCCGTGCATCCAGGTATAAAAGGGCGACGGGTGCATCCACTCATCAGGTTTTCCGCTGAGGAGCCGAGAACGAGTCCCAGGCAACCAGCGATGGTTCAAGATTGTGGCATGGGGACATAACGTCTCTGTTCCCGCCATCAAGGAACGAGGGTTACGTACGTAACCAAGACGTTCCCTATCTGTCGGTCACTCCGAGTTATGTCGTGACGACATAGGGGTCCTATGGAAACCGCCACAACCTGAACCCCGTCACAACCTTGTGGCATGCAGATGCTGACAAGCGAGCGCGCGACAGACAAATGCCATGCGAAAGGTCGCAACCTTCCCATCGCCCCAGCTTAAATTCGCTAACCTTGGTGCCAGCAGGGACCACTGAGTACATCGCTGCCGGAGATAGCCAAGCCGCTGTTCCTTTCCCCAGAAGTCGGAAGGGATTTCGACCTTCAATGAAAGATGCTTCACGTCTTTCCTGTTTGTTGTTACAGCTTGGCAGTAACAATGGGGAAGCGAGCCTTCTGGAGAAGGGCGCTACGGAGGCCACATCCTGCCCGAAGGGAGGTACCATGTGGAGACACTGATATGGACTGACCCAGGCCTGGGGCAGTACTACATACGACTGGACCCTGGGGCAGATCCTACCTAGGATAGGGAGGAGAGCTGCCAGCAGGGCCTGACAGAGAGCTCTGTCAAAGGGAAGACACGGGTTTACCGAGAGGGAAAACTTACCGTGGAAGAATACATGCATGGGATTACCCGAAGGGAATCAAGCCATACGGACACCTAGCCCAGTACAGGGGCTGACCAGAGACCCGGGCGAGCTAGCACCAGTACTGGGCCTGGCGTCAGACTGCTCTGCCCAGTCTGACTGCCGGGGGTGCTGGAGGAACTCCACTAGGGTTCGCTGTCCGGGGAACTGAACTGGAGGAGAAAAACAGGCGCTCGTATCCCCGGGTGAGGGGGAATGGTGCAGCAAGCGTGACACCGGCCAGTTCTTCCCACCACTTACTTGTTACCCAACACGGGAAGAAATGCGGAGACTGTAGAATCTCGTGAAGGTGTTCGGTATCGCCCAGCCCACAGCTCTACAGATGTCTGCCAGAGAGGCGCCGTGCGCCAATGCATAGGAGGAGGCAACACTCCGTGTGGAGTGAGCCCTCACCCCCATGGGGCACGGCTCGCCTTGGGATTGGTACGCCAAGGCAATGGCATCCACTATCCAGTGGGCCAACCTCTGCTTGGAGACAGCCTTCCCTTTCTGCTGACCTCTGTAACAGACAAAGAGCTGCTCAGAGCTTCTGAAGCTCCGGGTGCGGTCCACGTATATGCACAATGCTCTTACGGGACACAGCAACACCAAGGCTGGATCTCCCTCCTCCAAGGGCAGTGCTTGCAGGTAGTGTTGCTTTCGTCAATGAAAATTATGGACTCGCTATCCATTAGGCCACGACTGCCCCCTGCCTATTTAGAAGGCGACAACAAACAAAGTTAAGTATGACACAGAGAAAGGGACCGATGGCCGGCTTCATCTGACTTCAGTTTACAAGCAATACAAGTAACAGACACACACTTTTTATTTCCATTTTTTAGTATGTTATTGTAGCTCGAGCATTCAAGCACCTTGTTTCTCTTTGTTAAACTTGAATGTATATATTTTTTTCTGGCATTGTCATGTGATGCTATTTTATTTAATTTATTGTTTTTATTTATTTAAATTTATGTGTGTGTACTTCTAATATGTTTGGTTGGTAAAATAAATGTTGTAAATTCAAATCAGAGTGTCTTTGGATGTATTCTTGAGTCTATAAGGTAACAATAATATAATAAGATAACCTTGTTTGAAATGGGTTTGGCTAAAAGAACATTTTGGTTTCGTCTATACTGCTAGGTACTTATACTATATTGACTGGGTTAAATAGAATTGCATTACTAAAAAGAGACTAAAATACAATTTTCATTGACTAAAACTAGACTAAATGTCATCAGTTTTCGTTGACTAAAACTAGACGAAAATAGTCATCAGTTTTCGTCGACTAAAACTAGACGAAAATAGTCATGGATAATTCTGACTAAAATAAGACTAAAATGCTCAGACTTTTAGTTGACTAAAACTTGACTAGACTAAAAAGAGTATGAACGTGACTAAAACTAATAAAAACTAAAATGACAGCTTCACACAAAGACTAGACTAAAACTAAAATTAAAACAGGCTGCCAAAATCAACACTACTTGCAGGTTCACCACCTGATCGCGGAAGGGCGTGGTGGGAACCTTGGGCACGTATCCAGGCTGGGGTCTCAGGACAACGTGAGAGTAGACCGGCCCGAACACAAGGCACTCTTCTCTCACCGAAAATGCTTGGAGGTCCCCGACCCTCTTGATGGAAGTAAGCGCGGTCAGGAGCGCTGTCTTAGCCGACAGGTATTCCAGCTCGACTAAGTTCAGCGGCTCAAAGGGACCCCTCTGAAGTCCAGCCAGGACGATTGAGAGGTCCCAGGAGGGCATCAGGGGTGGCCTAGGGGGAGTCAACCTCCTGGCACCCCTCAGGAACCTCACGATGAGATCGTGCTTTCCCAGGGACTGGCCGCCCACTGCATCGTGATGGGCCGCGATAGCAGCCGCATACACTTTCAAGGTGGAGGGTGACAGCCTATGCTCCAACCTTTCTTGCAGGAAAGAAAGCACTACTCCAATCATGCAGCGTCGGGGGTCTTCTCGGCGAGAAGAACACCAGTTCGCGAACAGACTCCACTTCAGTGCATAGGCTTGCCTTGTAGAAGGAGCTCTAGCCTGAGTGATGGTCTCTACCACAGCCTGTGGGATACCACTCAAGTCTGCCGCGTCCCGTCCAGGAGCCACACATGAAGGTTCCACAGATCTGGATGCGGGTGCCAAATGGTGCCGAGCCCCTGAGAAAGGAGGTCCTTCCTCAGAGGAATGCGCCAGGGAGGGGCTGCCGCGAGGAGAATGAGTTCATGAAACCAGGTCCGGGTGGGCCAGAACGGCGCGACCAACAGGACCTGCTCCTCATCCTCCCTGACCTTGCACAGTGTCTGTGCGAGCAGGCTCACTGGGGGAAATGCAGCTGCGGATGCCATATGCCCCAGAAGCCTCTGAAACTGTTTCAGCGGAACCACAGTCCTGCCTCTGAAGGAACTCGGGCAGTTCAGCACTGATTGGGCGCACTCGTCCGTGAGGCGCGCCGTCATACTCACCTTAGTCTAACTCCACACCAAGAAAAGAGATTATCTGCACAGGGGAGAGCTTGCTCTTTTCCCAGTTGACCCGAAGCCCCAACTGGCTGAGGTGCCGAAGCACCAGGTCCCTGTGATCGCACAACTGTTCTCGCGCGCGGGCCATGCTCGAGACAGTTGAGGATCCTGATGCCCACTTCCCGTAACGGGGCAAGGGCACCCTCCGCGACATTCGTGAAGACACGGGGGGACAGGGAGAGCCCGAAGGGGAGGACCCTGTACTGTCATGTCCGACCCTCGGACGCAAACCATAGGAACGGTCTGTGTCGCAGAAGGATCGAGACATGTAAGTAAGAATCCTTCAGGTCGATCGCTGCAAACCAATCCCGGGGCTGTATGCATTTGATCATGTGCCTGTGCATCAACATCTTGAACGGGAGCCTGTGCAGGGCCCGGTTCAGGAGTCACAAATCCAGGATTGGTCGAAGACCACTGCCTTTCTTGGGTACGATGAAGTAAGGGCTGTAAAACCCCTGCCTCAGCTCGGCTGGAGGGACCGGCCCGATTGCATCCTTTGCCAGGAGGACAGCAATCTCCTCGTGCAAGACAGGAGCGTTCCGAGCTGCCACCGAAATCTCGAGAATGCCGCTTAACTTGGGAGGTCGCCTGGCGAACTGAATCACGTAGCCGAGTCGAATTGTGCACGTGAGCCAACGAGACAGGCTGGGCAGCGCAAGCCACGCCTCCAGATGCTGTGCAAGTGGCTCCAACGGCACAATCAGCGTACCCGCGGTGGTGCAGCGAAGGGGAGTAGAGCTGGATGGTACAGAAGGCCCTGCGTTCTGACTCATCCTCGTAGAACTCCCTGAGTCCCCGTAGGGACTGGCTAGAGGCGCGTGGGGAGGCCCTGCGTCCCCCAACCGCACTCTCTTGGCCGCTGGCAAGATAGGTCGCGGGCAAGAGTGAGGAGGCAGTGCGTCGCACACTGTCGGCCCGCGAGCCTGAGAACTCAGAGGAAAGGGAAATTGCTCTTTCTTTGAAAATGTGGGCGGAACAGAATGAATGATTCTCCCCCTGCCCTCCTTCGGGGGAAGGAGCGGCACTGTCCTCGCCATCTCCTGAGATCGAGCAGCTTCCCACATCTCCAGGTTGCCCGTGTCAGGGCCGCTTTATCGCCTCCTTGGACGATATCGGGGCCAGCTGGAACACGGCCGTCAGCTTACAGGCTTTGGACGGGAGACGAGGACGATTCCTCCAAGTGGCAGCGTTTTGCAGGCACAAGTGCACCGCAACCGCACTCTCCACCTGGGGAATGTCAACGTACCCCCTAGCCCCCCCGCCATCGAGGGTAGCGAGGATGGAGGAGGCAGACGAGCCGCTTCTGGCCGTAAAAAGGGTCCATCCACGACTTCATCAGCTCCTTGTGCACTTCCGGGAAGAAAGGAACCAGGGCAGGGCGTGGTCGCGAGGTGTGCACGCCTCCAGCCCGATCTTGCGGCAGCCCGGGAAAGCACGACCGTCAACTCTGGGTCCGATTCAGCGGTGGCCACGACCCCCGAGGAGGGCAGCCCCGCCGAATCTTCATCCTCAGAGGACGATTGCCCATCCCCCGATGCCGCGATCGACATCTGATCCTCTATCGGCACGCCAAATGAAACGCTGGGCACGCCGTGAGACGGCACAGCAGAATCACCGGGGAGCCGCACAGAACAGCTGCTACGGGAGGAGTGAAAGGTCCGTGGGGACTGGCCCGGCGGAAAGGCTCTCACTGTAACCCTCAGATCGCCCAGAGCACTAGCCGATGGTTCTCTGCTCGTGGCAGAGAAGCCAGCACGGGTAGTGACAGAGGGAGCCCCTCCCATCCCCGTGAGGAGAGAGAGGGTCATCAGTGCCATGGTTACACGCTCAGAACGAACGCATAAACCATCCACGAACGCAGCTTCAGCGCGCTGGATGCCCAGACACTGAAGACAACGATCGTGGCTGTCGACGGAGGATAGGAAACGACCGCAACCAAGAGGACACAGGTGTTGTGCCCATTTTCGACCCCCTGCCAAATTATTACCCCTCTCATTGAAATCGCTATATGATTGCCTAATCCTAACCCCACCCCTAATCCTAACCCCTCCCCCACACCTAACCCTAAACCTACCAATACTAGGAGGTAATAATCTGGCAGGGGTCAGAATTGGGCACAACACCGGAACGGCGTCTTTAAAAAGATGCAAGCTAACCGTGATTTTGCTCTTTCAGGAAATCTGCTCTTTTAGTTGAAGTGCCCAGGGGAATCGCTGCAGACAGGGACACCGCTGTTCGCACCGTAACGCCAACCAGAACAGCTTCCAGACAGATGATGAATGGCTTTGTGGAGATCAACACGTTCATCCACTCGGCTCCGAAGCAAAAATCTGATGAGTGGATGTACCTGTCGCCCTTTTATACCCGTATGCACGGGGAGTGGCTCAGGTATGCAAAATCCACTAGCCAATATTCATTGGCGTTTTCTCTTAAAGTCAGAGATGATTGGGGCTTCCAAATAAATCCCCTATGTCGTCATGACATAACTCGGAGTGACCGACAGATAGGGAAATGCTTTTATGCCTGCATTGTGCATTTTTACAGCCACTCTAATTAGCCAAGCCTGTCAAATGTCATAACAGAGCAGCTGTCAAAAGTATCTAGCGCGCTCTGGTTTGTTTGGATTTGTGTGCGTGCTGACCTAAGGTTATTCTAAAAAATTCCACGCTCATTATTTCAACAGAAAATGCAATTTTAATCTGTCTCTGACAAAACAGGCATATCAAAAACCACAAATTTGCCTCGACTTGTAATGTTCCACTCTGTGTGACTCTTATCAAGCCAGTGCACAATGAACCAACTGCAGAACTACAGGAAGGAAGTAAAAGTGTTATGAATTTATTTTCCTGAGTGCATAACAGCATGGTTTTCCCCAAGCAAACAAAACAGTTTCAGCATCACCATCGATTTACAGGCAGAATTCAGTTTCTGTGAGCTTTATCACACATAATCAGTTTGAAGTGCCTCTATGGGCGAACTGTTTACAACATGCATCCTCATTCATTTAAATTTGTCAGAACAATGGAAAACAATACAACCGTTAGTTATATACAATAGTTCTACATTTTCTTAAAGGAATGGTTCACCTAAAAATTATAATTTGCTGAAAATGTATTCACCCTCAGGCCATCCAAGACCTAGATGAGTTTACTTCTTCATCAAAACAGATCTGGAGAAATTTAGCATTACACCACTTGCTCACCAATGGATCCTCTGCAGTGAATGGGTGCCATCAGAATGAGAGTCCAAACAGCTGATAAAAACATCACAATAATCGACAACATGACTCCAGTCCATCAATTAATTTCTTGTCAAGGGAAAAGCTGCATGTATGTAATAAACAAATCCGTCAAGATGAAAAAGACCATCCCTTGTTGTCTTCTCACATCCAAATCCACCCACATATTTGTTTAGAGCTGTTCTGGACTGTTTTATTCAATATCGGAAATGTCTTTGACTACATATTTATCTGTATCCATCCTTATTCCATGGCTTTATTTCTTACAAACATGCAAGATGACTATGATGAACTGGACTCGTGTTGTGGATTACTGAGATGTTTTTATCAGCTTGGACTGTCATTCTGACGGCACCCATTCAATCCAGAGTATTCACTCCAGAGCTAGTGATGTAATGCTGAATTTCTCTAAATCTGTTTCGATAAAGACATGATGAGGATGGCCTGACAGTATACAGTATGTTCGGCAAAATTGTGGGTGAACTGTTCCTTTAAATTGCAATTGAAATGAATGTGTTGTTAAAATGCATCCTGGGTCGCTTTTCTTAATCAGTCAGTTTCAAATGACCATTTTATTGAAATTCTGTTTAGCAGCAGATTTTCATTTGCTTATTTACAGAGTGTTTGAGAACAGTGTATTAATAAAGTCAGCCAGATGGCTGAAGTCCCTCCCCAGCACTTCTCCGAAGTAATAAAATGGAAACGATCTCTGATCAATCACTGCACATGGGGTGGACAACGATGGCCTCATTACCACGATGGCGCCTCAGAGGCACAATTGCTTGATAGCCCTCTAGTTTATCTGCGCCTGCATTTTGGCGAGGCTTCTGGGTAATTGGCACCAGCAGCAATGATCAACAGAGAAAGCATTAATTTCTTCTCTTTTTAGTTTCAAAACCTCACTGAGTATAACAAGTGTTTGGACACTGACAAATTTTAGTCCTGTTTTTAGACTATCACACTGCAAACTCAAGCAAATCTGATACATTATATAAAGTAGGATGACACACAAAATAATAAACGTCTAAAGTATATAAATGCTCCTTATTCATCAATGTTTTAAGAGATTTATTTTGAGATTATTGTAGCATTAATAATGTTTTTGAGGTCTTCAGCTTCTAGATCTTCTGCAGTCATTGAGGATCACATAAAACATTGCTGCCACCTAATGTGATGCTAAGGAGGTGCATGCCAGGATTGCTAAAACATATTCTCAAAAAATACATAAAAAATATATTTTATAAAACATTTCATTCTTTAATCTGAACAAGAAACAGCTGAAGGACTATTATGCAATTACTCTTTTGTCTACACAGCATTTGCAGGGGAAATATGCTGACGGTGAAACTGATAAGACTTTTTTATGCCACGTTGCACATGAATACAAAAGTTCTGTGTCCTCATAAAATTCTGCATTCCTCGAAATTTTCACATTAGTTTCTAAAAGCAAAAGCCATTAAAAACTCTTAATTCGGTCAGAACAGAACGTCCTGTATACTGTATGTAAAGTTCAAGAGAACAACACGTTCTCCATGTCTATTAGTTGCAGTTATGATTATAAAGAGCACAATGAAAGCTGAAATGATGTTTGCTAATTTATGACATATTTTTTTTCTACATTGTACAGTTTAATGAGTAGAAGGTTTATTCAGTGTTGGAAATGTCTTTGACTATGTTTATCTGTATTCATGACATTAGCTGATAATTTAAGAAATGGCATTAAAAGTTATTAGGTAATTTTCTTAGAATCCTAAATTGGCTGTAAAATATTGTCTGGCAAAATTAACTAGCCTTGGTTAGAGTGTTCGTTTCATTATTGTGGCTACAAATAGTATAACACAGGAAATTGCGCTCTCATTTGACAGCCATCATAATTGTCCAAAAGTAGCATAGTTTGCCTGAATATACTTCAAATCACATACATACACTGTATCTTTTTAAATGAAATCATAATCATTGCATTATATATGTTTTGTCCTTCATAATATTGACATTCTCAGTCCATATTAGAATAACTGTACTGTGGCACATCTCTGTAAATAAACATTTATGGAGGAGGCAGCTAGTCTGTCACATTTTGTGTAGATTTAACAATGAGAAGTGGATTTATTTAAAGAGGCAGACTAAACACTAATGTCAACACAATTTGTTCCAATAATGTTTATATGACAGATACTGCAAAACATTACTAAACAGCACAGGAAGACAAGGCACAGGAAACGTGAATAATAAGCAGGAAATAATGTCTTCACTACCCTAAAGCAGAGACAGTTTTGGATTGAAGCATAATGATGATAACTTTTATTTGTGTGCATGCCAAGCCAAGGATTATGTGTAAACAATTAACTGCATGACAAACGTATGTGCAGAGAAAGAGTGGCAGGAGCTCAATAGAAATATTGGTTTAACTGTTTTGTTTCTACAAATTAACTAGCAAAGGATTTTTTTTATTTTTTTTTGGATGACATCTGTCGATATATGTGACCACTTCTTTCCCTTTTAAATTCCCTTTCACATACATTAATTTCCATTACCAACCATGTCAAATTGTCTTAAAATAGCTAAGTACATATAAGTAAGTATGTTTTTTTTTATTTGAGGCCTATGGACACTGGATCAGCCTTTGCCAGTTTTTTAGGCTAATCCACTATTTGGTATACAGGACACAAAAGTAATCAATACTTAAAAATTGCTTTCAAAATATATATATATATATATATTTACACCATCATTCAAAAGTTTGGAGTTAGTAAGATATTTTAATGTTTTTAAAGAAGTATTTATGTTCATCAAGGATGCGTTTATTTGATAAAAAAATACATTAAAACATAATATTGTGAAATATTATTACAATACAAAAAAAATGTTTTCTATTGTAATTTATTTTAAAATTAAATTTATTCCTGTGATGCAAATCTGAATTTTCAGCATCATTACTCCAGTCTTCACGTGATCCTTCAGAAATCATTCTAATATGCTGATTTGCTGCTCAAGAAACATTTATTGTTATCAATTTTGAAAACATTCGTGCTTCTTAATATTTTTTGTGGAAACTAATGCATCCTTGCTTAATAAAATTATTAATTTCTTTCAAAATATATTACTAACTCTAATTACTAAACTTTAAACAGTAGTGTATTGAATGCAGATGAGAAAACAAAAATACAATGTAAAGATGAAATATATCTTTCACTACTCATGGCTTTCTATAGATTCTGAGTATTTTATCTTCTCTCATGTAAAATATTATGGCTTCTTATCAATATCGAACATTACATTACAGACTAACACTCCTTCCATTACATTTATATGACATACTCACATATGTTAGATTACATAAAAGAATACTGTAGTTTTGCTCACACATCACCATCTACAGCAATAAACAAGAACACCCTTCACAGTCCACTGCTGAATTATACAGTGCGGTTCAAAACACACACTGTGTAAACACCATTTCTGTATCACTCCTTTTCGTTTGTCACTTTACATATTCACTTTACGTATAAGAATAGCAGCACACATTCCATTTTAACAGTAAGTTGATAGTCATGTATATTTCGACAAACCATCGCTGAGAAACGTATGCTTAGATGAAAATGACCATTCATTGCAGTGCTTCAGCAGAGGCACATTGATCAAATTTCATTCATAATGAATATTTCAAAAGTCATGTACAGAATTACTGATGTCGAGGCAGTGCAGAAGAACAATACAGGGTTGAATCTTTAGCTGGTTAAATGTTGTGTGTCCTTGCATAGGTCACAGAAAAAGGCCAAGAGAATACTGAGGTCCCGATCCAATGAGTGCACAACCGAGTTTACAAAATAAAGATATCTGCAACTTGAACGTCACTTCCAAAATAAGAACATAATACGCCTCTTTATATTTTCACCATTCGTCTTTGTTATTTTCCTGCATTGGTGCTTTTTTTATGAGGGTATTTCTGTGCAATCCCATAGGGCACATGGGCGGCAATGGCACCCATCTCTACAGCACCCTCCACATGAAACATCTGGTCATCAAAGTAGATGTGGGGCCGGATTTTCTCCAGCATGGGGCCTTTTGGTGCCCCGGCCAGGAAAAGAGCCTCGTCCATCTCCAGTCCCCAGGCACGGAGAGTCTTTAAGGCACGGATGCCTGAGCTGGCTGCGCTGCGGGCCGTCACGAGGTAGGTGCGGATGGGACAGTCCATACGGTGGCCTTTAGCGTAGAATTTCTTCTGAAGCTTCCCAAGCACTTCCAGGAAGCCCTTCAGTGGCCCCTGTGCGGTAGACAGATACAGTATACAGTATGTCTATTGTAGCATCAACTGCATTAAAGAACAAGGACACTCAGTCCTGTTCTTGGAGATTTAGCCTTATATAAAACTTTACATATTATATCTGCTAATTTAAAGGTGAAGTGTGTCATTTTTTACTCCACTAGTGGCACCATATGCAAAAATTATAATTATAAAGGATTATAAAGGAATAGTTCACCCAAAAATGAAAATTTTATGAATTCTTCATAAGAAATGATCTGGAGAAATTCAGCATTGCATCACTTGCTCACTAGTGGATTCTCTGCAGTGAATGGGTGCCGTCAGAATGAGAGTCCAAAAATCTGATAAAAACATCACAATGATTCACAACTAATCCACACAACTCCAGTCCATCGGTTAATGTCTTGTGAAGTGAAAAGCTGCATGTTTGTAATAAACAAATTCATCATTAAAGGGGTCATATGATGTGATTTCAAGTTTAGCTTTCTCTTTGGAGTGTTACAAGCTGATTGTGCATAGATAAGATCCCTGAAGTTGCAAAGACTAAAGTCTCAAAACCAAAGAGATATTCTTTATAAAAGTTAAGACTCTGCCACGCCCCCCTAAAACGGCTCATTCAAACACGCCCCCACATGTCTACATCACCATGTGGAAATATTTGAATAAGGCGTGGTTTCAGTAACCGCAGTAGTGTTGATGCAGTGGTGTCAGGGAGACGCTGTGTGTTTCTAGGCGAAAGCAAAAACACTTTATTTGGCCTCCGAAAGTAGATGCATTTAGGAATCATTAAGATTACTTACAACAGAACAGCAACACATTTTATGGAGGACAGTTTCGTGAACCTAGGAGAGGAGGTCATTCTGACTTTGCTCTGACAATGTGGCGCTTCTGAATCAGCGACTGCAAGTATGTTTTGTTATTAGTTTAAGTATTTGCTATTGACTGTTCAAATGCGGAGTTTTGCGCATCGTGTGTGTGTGTGTGTGTGTGTGTGTGTGTGTGTGTGAGAGAGAGAGAGAGAGAGAGACAGAGAGAGAGGGTCACATCACTGCACATCAGCTATCTTAATCACGGTTTATGTGTGTGTGTGTGTGTGTGTGTTGTGTGTGTGTGAGTGAGAGAGAGAGAGAGAGGGTCACAGTGGAGTAAGCTTTCTTAATCGCGGCTTGTTTGCAAACACATTCGAGCATCATCACTGTGTCTGTCACACGACTCTGTTCCTCTTTCGGGCTTGAACTGATGCTAAAACTAAGGACATTATTAACTGTCTTTACTTTAATTTTGAAAGCTGAAGCTAGCTATTATGGAAAGGGGCGTTACATTTCCGACGCAGCTTGTGGTGTTCTGCCAATCACAATGCACTGTGCCAGTTGGCCAATCAGAGCAGACTGCGCTTGTCGGAAGGAGGGACTTTGTAGAAAACGAAGCGTTTGAGAGAGGCGGGGCATAGAGGACCAACAACAATGTACAGTATTTGAAAAATAATGTGTTTTTTGAACATTAAAGCATGTCAACATATTCTGTTACACCAAATACACCAAATAATGATCTTTAAAATAGCATCATATGACCCCTTTAAGACATTTTTAACTTTTAACCGTTGCTTCTGGCAAAAATATGAAACATATTCTCGAGTGAAAAAGTTGTCTCATCTGAATCAGGAGAGAAACATGCACAGATCAAGATTTGGACTCTCATTCTGACGACACCCATTCACTGCAGGGGATCTATTGGTGAGCAAGTTATTATGTAATGTTAAATTTCTGCAAATCTGTTCCGATGAAGAAACAAACTCATTTCCATCTTGGATGGCCTGAGGTTGAGTACATTTTAAGCAAATTTTCAGTTTCATTAAACATGCATTTTACATTTGTTCTGTATCATATTTAAAATATAAACCATTTAAATGAGTAACAATAACAATGCTTACATGATCTAACAATGTGTTTTCATTTTCCCTCTCATGCTCGAAAAACTTGTCCAGGCCGTGGGCTTTAAAAATACGCTCAGACTCATCAGAGAAAAGAACAGCGTCGCCATCAAATGCCACTCTCAGCTGGGTCTCGGACACCTCGATTTGTTTTTCTGACATAAACATGGTGGCTGCTGCAATCCCTGTAAGAAAACACAAAGACAAAGATAAAGCTCACCAGCCTAAAGGAAAAAGCAGTGTGATGAATGACATTTAAAGGGTGTCCTTTAAAGAGACTAGGACCCATTAAGCTTCAGTAAAACAAATAGGTCATTGGATTGTTAAGTCAATCTGGAGTTCAATGCATTCCCCCACTTCAGTTAGGTTTATTTAGCTTATTTTATATACACAATTATATTTGCAATAATTAATATGATGACTGTAATATGTGAACAAAGCAACATACAATATGGTGCTCATGTGCTCAAAGGTTCATTTAATGGCAAACTCATTTTAAATGGCAAACTGCAAGAGCAATTCCTTTGGAGTCACCATGACCACTAAGTAATTTGGCACATTTCATCATTCAAAGTCATTGACAGGTTACCTTTCAAACGCTATCTAAATATACCACAAGTCTAATGTCTGTAAGGCACACCTGTTCGTGATTATTAAACTGGTTTCTTGGTAAGTTCACTTCATATGGTTTTGCTATACTTTGTATGTCATTGAGACATGTACATATACCAATTCAGCATCATATAATATAACTTTTACTCACCATTTGAGAATTAAATTTGATTAAAACATTTTACGCAACTATATTTGGCCAAAAAAATCCTATGAATATTGTATTCATTAAAATAGCATCAAAGGTCTCTTGTTAGCACTTTGTGCACTGCTTGTTGCACAACAAAATGTCACATTCCTTTGATTTACTGAATGTAATTGTGCTACAAGATGAAGCACTAGGCAGTTGCATGTGTTATCAGATATTTACTGTGTACTAACCTTCAGCGAGGGCTTCTTGAACCTTTTCAGCATCAGCAGACAAATACAAGTTTGTATGCAATGCTTTCAGGTACCCAATGGGGCTGCTACCTCCTGTCATGCAGAACCGCTCAATGAATAGATCTGGGGATGAGAGAAGAATATTAAACAGCAATTAACATTTCATGAGAGCCAGATATTATTACATTTACATTTATGCATTTGGCAGACCCTTTTATCCAAAGCAACTTACATTGCATTCAAGCTATTGTTTCACATTTAATCAGTTATTAACATATCCAGCACCCAGCCTAAAGATTCTTTTTTTTTTTAGAATACACCTCTTTTTTATTTAGAATACACTCTCAGAAAAAAAAAGTACAAAAGCTGTTCTGAGGCAGTAAACTTTCAAAAGGTACACCTTTGTACATTGTTTACCCATAAAGGGTGCCTTTTACATTTACATTACATTTATGCATTTAGCAGACGCTTTTATCCAGAGCGACTTACAGTGCATTCAGGCTATACATTTTTTTTCAGTATGTGTGTTCCCTGGGAATTGAACCCACAACCTTTTGCGCTGCTAACGCAATGCTCTACCACTGAGCCACAGGAACACATACTTTTGAGACAGTATGTATGATTAAAAAAAAGAGCGTTGATCTGTAATAGCGGGGTTAGTGAAACAATCGTGCACTTTGTGGTACAAGCACTGAATTTGGCATGAATGTAGCTTAGGACCCCTTCTTTCAGAAAAGCACGTTAGCCACCTGAAAAAAATCAAGATGGCCGACCTCGTTATTATTAAAATAAATGTTTTCGCCATAACAGTGGATTGACTATCCATTTATCATATATATGGTCTTAAAACTAATTAGTTTGAACTTGACAAATATAAAAAAACACAAATTAAAAAAATTAAAGTTGCTGATAACAATCAACCAAAAAACAAGATTTGCCGGATTGCAAACATAAACGTCCATATAATGTAAAAGATAGTAACAATTAAAGTAGTGCGAGACCTTACCTTAGTTTACATGCTAAAATATACTTAACAACAAATCAAAAGTAAACTCTTATCTAGCTTAATTATATAAGTTCAATTTCACCTCACACACACACATATATATATATATATATATATATATTATCAGATAAACTTTCAAAAGGTACACCTTTGTACATTGTTTATATATATATATATATATATATATATATATATATATGTCACGAATTCAGCCTCTGTGGCTCCCTCCGATCACCACCAGAGGGAACCCTCACCTGAGTATTAACTCTCATTCGGACTCCATTTCCCATATACCCCGTACCTGAGACTGATTACCTGCACAGGTGTTTCTCATTGACTTTCTCATTGACTTCTCATTTCTCGTTTTTCCCGTGTTTGATTTCCTGTTGCCGACCTGGACTGTTTACCCGTTTATGAAAGAACTCTGCCTGCCTAAACTGACCCTGCCTGCCTTGTTGATCTGTTCTGTTATCTGTCTGCCACCTGCCCTGATCTCTAGCCTGAACACTGTTTATGATTCTGTCCTACCTACGTGGTATCTGACGCCTGGGATTGACTTATGCCTGTATGACCTGTCTTGTGAAGTAATAAAGCTGCAAATGGATCTGAACGACACTGCCTCCTCATTACAGAAGACTTCGCCGCAGATCGATCCAGCGGCGTTTTACCACTTCACCACTGAGGTATCTGCTCAAGCCTCAATCTTAACCACTCATCAACAACAACTTACTCGCCTTACCTTGTTGACCGAAGAAATGATAAACGTATTGCGGGATCTTCGTCAGCAAACACCCGTAGCCCAAACACCTTCTTCGGCTGGCGTTCCCTGACAAGTTTGATGGCTCACCCACGAAGTGTAAGGGGTTCTTAATGCAATGCTCGATGTTTGTGAGTCAACAACCCATGCTATATCCCACTGATGATAGCCGCATCGCATTTGTCTGCTCGCTACTCACGGGAAGAGCACTGGAGTTGGCTACTGCTGTGTGGAGTGATGATCATTCTGTTTTCCCCACCTTCACTGCTTTTATCCAGCGGTTTAAGGAGGTGTTTGAACACCCCGCTGGAGGGAAGGAGGCGGGTGAGCAACTGATTTCACTACGTCAGGGAAGAGGTTCGGCGGCGGATTATGCTCTCTCCTTTCGCACACTCGCAGCTCAAACAGGATGGCCAGATGATCCTTTGAAGCTGCACTTTCGCAAGGGTCTGAGTGCGGAGCTACAGTCCGAGCTAGCCTGTCGGGATGAAGGTAAAACCTTGGATCAGTTCATTGACCTGGCCATTCGGATTGACAACCTACTTCGTTCCCGATGTCAACCTCGTTTCTCCTCGGCTCCAGTCGGAAATACAGCTCCACCCCCTGATCCCGAAC
This sequence comes from Aspiorhynchus laticeps, assembly GCA_023376895.1. Lineage (NCBI taxonomy): Eukaryota > Metazoa > Chordata > Actinopteri > Cypriniformes > Cyprinidae > Aspiorhynchus > Aspiorhynchus laticeps. Next base: position 14,947 of record JALXFT010002636.1, on the reverse strand, counting down.
CCATGCATATCGGATTCACTCACCTCAGTGAGGAGGAGAGAGAGAGACGCATGAGAAGAAATCTGTGTCTGTACTGCGGACTCTCAGGACATATGAGGGCTACCTGTCCCACTCGTCCATCACGCAACCCTCCAGCGGTGAGTTCTAATTTAAATTCATCCACTGTATTAGAAATACCAATCACTCTAATGATTAAGGGGCATATCATGGAGACTGTGGCTTTGATTGATTCAGGAGCTGCGGGAAATTTCATTGATGCTAGTTTTGCAAAGACTCACAACATCCCTCTTGTCCCTTGTGTATCTCATCTGGCAGTGGCAGCGCTAGACGGTCGCCCGCTGGGCTCCGGCCGAGTCCAATTCATCACAGAGGACATACAGTTACGTGTTGGAGCCCTTCACACCATACGCTCAGGCCATCAGATTATTTGTTTTCCAGTCACCGCAGACTCCAATCATCCTGGGATTACCCTGGCTAGAAAGACACAATCCTTCTATTTCCTGGTCCGAAAAACAAATTACTCAGTGGTCAGAATCCTGCAGACAGAATTGCCTTCCTTCTACCTCAGCCAGAAGGGTGACGTGCACGCCCGAATTGCAACTCCCTGCCGAATACCACGATCTCGCAGAGGCCTTCAGTAAAACCAAAGCCACCCAGCTTCCACCGCACCGAACAGGTGATTGTGCCATCGACCTTCAACCAGGTTTTTCCCGCTATCCCAACCTGAAGCAGAGTCTATGAAATCGTATATTGAAGAGGAACTCGCTAAGGGATTCCTTAGACCATCCACTTCACCTGCCTCTGCCGGATTCTTTTTTGTCAAGAAGAAAGATGGGGGACTTTGTCCTTGCATTGATTATCGAGGGCTCAACGACATAACCATCAAGTTCCGCTATCCACTACCCCTAGTACCAGCGGCTCTAGAACAACTCCGGGAAGCACGATATTTCACTAAACTTGATCTACGCAGCGCCTACAATCTCATCCGCATCCGGGAGGGGGATGAATGGAAAACTGCCTTTTCTACCACAACTGGGCACTATGAATATCTTGTTATGCCCTTCGGGCTTGCCAACAGTCCCTCCGTATTCCAGTCTTTCATTAACGAAGTATTCAGAGACATGCTTAACCGCTGGGTAATTATCTACATCGATGACATCCTGATATATTCTACGTCACTCGAGGATCATATCAAGCAAGTCCGAGCAGTTCTTCATCGTCTCATCGATCATCAGTTGTACGCCAAGGCAGAGAAATGTGAATTTCATCAAGAATCTGTATCCTTTCTCGGCTATGTGATCAGTTCTGGAGGAGTAGCGATGGATGACAAGAAGATCCACAATGTAGTCAACTGGCCTCAACCCACTACTCTGAAAGAACTTCAGCGCTTCTTAGGCTTTGCTAAATTCTACCGGAGATTCATCCGAAATTTCAGCACGGTAGCAGCTCCGCTGACTTCTATGACAAAGAAGGGGAATCAACGCCTCACCTGGTCTCCTGCAGCCCATCAGGCTTTTCGAACCCTCAAAGAACGATTCACCACCGCGCCCATTCTACATCATCCTGATCCAGAACGAGAGTTCATTGTAGAAGTGGATGCCTGAACTCCACCTAAACTCTACGATCCACCTAAACTCTACCCCTGCGCCTTTTTCTCTCGCAAACTCAATTCCGCAGAGCAGAATTACGATGTGGGTAATCGAGAACTTCTCGCCATGAAGGCTGCATTTGAGGAGTGGCGCCATTGGCTCGAGGGAGCTAAACATCCTTTCACCGTCCTCACCGATCATCGAAATCTTGAGTATCTGAAATCAGCCAAGAGACTCAACCATAGACAGGCAAGATGGGCACTCTTTTTCACTAGATTCAACTTCAAGATCACTTATCGTCCAGGCTCACAAAACACCAAGGCAGACGCACTATCACGACTCTATGAATCTTCCGCCTCAAATCCCAATCCAGAACTCATCCTTCCACCCTCCATCATCCTCGCACCCATTCAATGGGACATCATGACTGAAATCGCTGACGCTCAGAACACTGAACCTCCACCAGCCGAGACTCCACCTAACCTCACGCATGTTCCCCAGCCTCTGCGACAACGGGTCCTTAGTTTGGTCCATTCAACCCCCAGCTCCGGACATCCAGGCATAACAGCCACACTCCAATTACTGAACAACCGGTTCTGGTGGCCCTCTATTCAAACCGACACCATCACCTTCATAAAAAACTGTGACATATGCAATATCTCCAAATCTCCGCATCAGTTACCCGCTGGCCTGCTCCAACCATTACCCATCCCACAACGCACCTGGTCACACATAGCCATCGACTTCGTGACTGATCTACCAGCCTCACAGGGTCATACAACCATCCTAACCGTCATTGATCGTTTTTCTAAAGCCTGTCGTCTGATCCCTTTACCCAAACTGCCCACAGCCTTCGAAACCGCTGAGGCCCTATGCAACTACGTCTTCAGGTTCTACGGTCTCCCTGAGGATGTGGTCTCAGATCGAGGTCCTCAATTCACTTCACGTGTATGGAAAGCATTCTGCCAAAAACTCAACATCAACGTAAGTCTCACTTCCGGTTACCATCCTCAATCCAATGGCCAGGTGGAACGCCTCAACCAAGAACTCACTCGATTCCTTCGATCATACTGCCACCGAAATCAGTCTGACTGGAGCCGCTTCCTATTCTGGGCCGAATATGCGCAAAATTCTCTCCACAAACCTGCCACTGGAATCACGCCCTTCCAGTGCACCCTGGGATTCCAACCTCCTCTATTCCCCTAGTCAGGAGAACCCTCAGAACTCCCTGCCGTTAATTCATGGTTACAGCGTAGTGAGGAAACATGGAATGAGGCTCATACGCATCTCCAGAGAGCAGTCCGTCGATCAAGTGATCAAGCCAATCTTCACCGACGCATCAATCCAGATTACCAGCCGGGTCAATGGGTTTGGCTGTCCACTCGGGACATTCGTCTCCGGTTACCCTGCAGGAAGCTCAGTCCCAGGTACGTGGGTCCATTCCAAATCCTTAGACAAATAACTACTGTTTCATTCCGTTTGGCTCTCCCTGCCCATTATCGTATCTCACCCACTTTTCATGTCTCTTTGCTCAAGCCCGCTGGTGGTCCGAGAGGAGAGGAGATCCAGGAGGAGGCTGGTGACCAGAGGGCTCCTCCCCTCATCGTAGATGGCGAGGAGGCGTATCAAGTCCGTGAGATTCTGGACTCTCATCGCCGGGGAAGGATACTTCAGTATCTAGTGGACTGGGAGGGGTACGGCCCGGAGGAACGGTCATGGGTCAATGCGGAGGACATCTTGGATCCATCCCTTACCGCAGACTTCCATCGAGACCACCCGGAGAGGCCGGCTCCGAGACCCCGTGGAAGACCCCGGCGTCGGTTGCCTCTTCGCGTCAGGAGCCGCTCACAGGGGAGGGGCTCTGTCACGAATTCAGCCTCTGTGGCTCCCTCCGATCACCACCAGAGGGAACCCTCACCTGAGTTTTAACTGTCATTCGGACTCCATTTCCCATATACCCCGTACCTGAGACTGATTACCTGCACAGGTGTTTCTCATTGACTCTGGCCTATTTAAGCTGCTCTCCCTATAACCTCACTGCGAAGTCTTGTTCTTGCCATGCAGACATTTCTGAGCATTTTTCCCGTGTTTGATTTCCTGTTGCCGACCTGGACTGTTTACCCGTTTATGAAAGAACTCTGCCTGCCTAAACTGACCCTGCCTGCCTTGTTGATCTGTTCTGTTATCTGTCTGCCGCCTGCCCTGATCTCTAGCCTGAACACTGTTTATGATTCTGTCCTACCTACGTGGTATCTGACGCCTGGGATTGACTTATGCCTGTATGACCTGTCTTGTGAAGTTATAAAGCTGCAAATGGATCTGAACGACACTGCCTCCTCATTACAATATATGTATATGTATATGTATATGTATATGTAAGGGCTTGCCACAAGAAACATTTGAAAAAAAAAAAAAGAAAACGCTAACATTTAATCATTTGTATATACACATATTTTACAAAGAAGATATGCTCACTGGCCATCATTAATCATTGCATTTACACCCACAGAGCTGAGTGCAATTTAGACCCAGACGGAAGCATTTACATCTTCCACGACAGTCGCCCCTTGCAACCACATCTTGTCAATTGTTGACAGCATTCGCTGATGGGCGTCAGAACAGACCATAGCACATGCCATATGTCACCCTCTTTGTACCACCCGCAATTGGCAGGACTATAATTCTGCATATGGCAGACTGTTACCTGACTCCAGACACATGCAGCTTGATATGCAGCACGCTTCACATGCTGCTCCAGAGCTGCCCTCGTAGGTGGTATGGCATCATAAGCGCGCTGTTTGCGAGCAAACAAGTCAAGCCGTGCTAGATCTTCATCATCAATAGTTGGTGGGTACTGACTGAGCTTTTTGAATACCTCCGACACCTGGGGACAATTGTCCCAAGTCTGCCATGCCGTCTTTTTGGCTTGCCTGTAAATGCAGACACAACGTCGCACCCAGTAAATGCATGAAAGAAAACCATGCCATTGCATTTTTCTTGACCAAGAGTAGATGCTATGTTGTGGACCTGCCTGACCCTGCCCAAACCTGCTTCTTGAAGAGTTTCAAAGGCGCTGTGGCAAGTATATCTGTGTCACATGCCTTAATTAGCACAGTTTTGTTGTTTTGCTCAATTGCATGTTTGGCATGGACAAATATTCTTGTGTCTTCTCTTCTCTTCTCCTCTTCATGATTGCACAGAGCCAATCCCTCTACATTATAATCTGCCACATTGCAAACAACCTGGTCACTTTTTGTTACAATGACAACCGTGTCAGGACATGACGTTACCATCTTTTCAGCAAGAAAGCCAAAAAGTTCAGATTTGTTGTTATTGTCCCTCAAAAAACTTTTCCAATTTGGTGGTACCTTCGTGTTATTGGCCACTCTGCGCCTGCCACCTCTGCCTCGCTTAGATCTTGTTTCCGACTTCAGACTGGAATTCAAGTACACATCAAACACTATATGTCTACGCTTTGGTACTGAGTTAAATATGCAGCAATCTTTGGAATGACATCCTTGGCTGCATATTCCTCAAAGGTTCTTGATCCTCGTGGGGTCAGGGAATTCACCATGGAAGAACCGTCAACAATTATGACATCACACTTGGGCACTGTGTCTGAAGTGGGAACGATTGTTTCCAGAATGCTGACTAACTGGGATTTTTGACACGCATGAAGTTGCCCATTGTCACTCAATGCTGCAGGAAAGCTTTGATTTTCATGTTTCATGAACTCAAGAAGATCACATTCCCGTGACTGACAGGATATAAATAGTTGAGAAAAGAGACGGCAATCATCTTTGAGTACACATTCTTTTGTAACTTTTGGTCCTGCCTGATCCTGGCAGAAGAAATCAATCTTGTTCTTCTTGATTGGTTTATAGAACATTGTGTCATCACCAAGATTATTGAAAAACTCTCGAAAAGCAGGTTTGCCTTTCTGGTGGTGAGTTTTAATTAATTCTGCAGCACTAGGATGTGCAATGTTCTTTGTGTCAAGTGTTAGAAGGTCAGCAGACTCCTCTCATAAATAATTTGTGAGCAAATGAAGACATCTGTTAAACATATTAACAGATTTCAGTGAACAACACAAAAGTAAGAAGTTACTTATACTTAAGTTTTCTCAAATGCAATGAAAAGGAAATTAAACGTAATTTGAAATATTCATTATACTCATTAATATAGTTGAATAATACTGTAATATAAGTCATATTATATTGGATTGACTTCTCATTTTGAAATCTATATATTTTAATTGTTAATAGTTAATGTTAATGGTGAATGGTTCAATGTGAATGCTGAAATCAAATTTTGAGTGTGTACGTGGTCGCCATCTTGAAAAATGGCCGCCATCTTGATTTTTTCAGGTGGCTAATGTGCTTTTCTGAAAGAGGGGGTCCTAAGCTTCATTCATGCCAAATTTGGTGCTTGTAGCACAAAGTGCACGATTTCTCTGAAATATTGACCTAACCGGCCCCGCTATAAATATAAATGTGGCCGATTTAGCAGTCCGTGATTTATAGTGACACCTAGTGGTGTGTTATCAGTTCTGAACAATGAATTGTAGAAATGCTCTGTTAGCATTTAACCATGATTATTTTGTTTACAGAGATAAAGGCAGTATTATTCGGCTGTCACGAGATCTCAAAATGGGATCAAAATTTCTATATAAAATAAAACCGCTTTTATTTGACTTTTATTTTGAGTCTTGCTTGCACATGAGTACACATTTAAATGTATCAAAAGCACTATTAACTCATTTATCTGTAAAACCTTTTCAACTAATGGCCATTAGAAAAGAGGTTTTACTCAAGTTATTTAAATCGTGTTTAAACGGTCACAGTCTACAATTAGAAGATTCACTATTTTCCCTTATGTAAATTAACCATGGTTTTATTATAGTAAAGTGTAGTAACCATGTTTTTTTGGCTCATTGATTACCATTTGTATAACCACAGTTTTACTACAAATGCCATGGTTAAACTATGGTTAGTGTTGCAAGACCATGGTTAATTTGTGGTTACCATGGTTTTTTGGTTTTATTTGTAGTAAAACCATGGTTAATTTTCATAAGGGATTGACACCTCAGTTATGAACTGTTTAACAGATGGAAATGTTGGGGTAATGTGCTCCTTTTAGCCTTTGACACATGGGTGCTAGCTCAGTAAGACATCAGCAGCAGGTTTGATTTACATGACATGTCAAGCCAAGTTTGCCCAGGAGTAAAAGAAGGGATAAGGTACAGTCAGCTGATCAGTATAAATGAACCCCCATCAGCATTCTGGTGTAGAGTGGTGGGGTCTTGTATCATCTGAAGGTGTTTATTTTGAGATAATGATAATAATTTTGCGATAACTCTACATTATTACATTATATAAGACTACTCAATCCGAGCAGCTTAGCCATCTTCAAGATTCGGTTAAAAACACATCTCTTCCATCTTTATTTGACCCTCTAACTCTAGCAATCTGTATTCTAATTCTATTCTTTAAAAAAAAAACTAACACTAGCTTGCTCTATTCTTTTTGTATTCTATTTTCTTTTTATTTATTATATAATTTAAAAAAAACTTGCTATGTGTACTGCGTTAGGCTAACTGAGACTTGTCACAGCACTTGCATATTATCGCTCTTTTGTTGATTTTGATTGCTTCCATTTTCCTCATTTGTAAATCACTTTGGATAAAAGCGTCTGCTAAATGACTAAATGTAAAATGCAATGTACTTGGCAAATAAGTGAATATATTGATATTAAATATTGATTTGAGCTATTTCATCACTTAAAAAAATGAAACTGCTGAGTGCAGTAGGAGACATGAAACTAGCACCAAGTAGGAGACTGGAAGACAGGAACAGTGTCAAATATACAGTTTAGCCTCGTTATACTTTGACCAGAGGATGCCATGACTGCCCAATCAGAATCAAGTATTCATGAGCGTCATTAAATAATGAGATATGTGCAGGTAGGAGATGTAAAATGAAGCTAAATGAGATAACAAAAAAGGCTCAGGTGAAGAGGAAATGCATTGAGCTCAATGCCATGTGATTGGCTGATGACACCTCAATACCTGTGACATCAAGGAAAGCAGTAAAAATATTTTCATGTCATTAATTGATATTGCTAAATGATTATAATATGTTTTAATAAGGTATGAATATGATTATTAGTGATGTGTATGCATCTACAGGCTAACAGGGTTATTGTTCCCCAGTAAGATTAGCACAGAAACATGAGAGACATTTTCAACACTCATGATATTTTAGATCAAATAATCCTTCATGTAATCTGATTGGCTCGTGTTTCAAAGCCCCCCAAAAATCTGGAAATAATTATTGGGCTTTAGATGAAAGAAAAATAGGTCCATTCTTATTTGTTGTATTCTTTGTGTAATTCTTGCTTTCTTCTTTGCAGTGATGGATTTTGGAACTATTAGGGCATTAAGCTCACATTTATCATCTAACAAACATCTAACATTTTCATGGTTCGGGACATGAAGTTCTGACTTCAAATGGTTCTTGAAACTTCAGTTCATATTTGTTGTTTTGTCCAAAGAGAGGCCAAAGGCTGGAGAGATATTTGTTTTTCTTCAGTCAGCCACCGGAACGATCAAAACCAGTCCAGCTGGGGCGCTGCAGGGAACTGAGCAGGAAGTGGCTGGTTTGTGATACAAAGGTTAGAGGTGTCACATGCATCTCTGTGGGAAGATATGATTGGCCAGCTGGAGATTTATCTTCTAAGAAAACATTTGCATTGACAGTTTTGTGTCCTCAGAATCATGTCGTTACTTTGTATCCCATGCCTTTGACTTATTGATTTTCAATAATATAGAATAGCAGTGTACATTTTACTGTTTTTTGCTTTATGATTTCATGATGAGGCACCTTTATTTCTTTCTTTTTATTTTTTTAAATGAGTAAATGATGACAGTTTTCATTTTTGGGTGAACTATCCCTTTAATAATTAGCCTATCATCCATTGTCAACACCGATCACCCAAGGGTAGCATTGTTTGCAAGAATGGACCTTTCTGACCATGTACATGTTTGTGGAAAGTATGAATCCAGGTTATTAGAAGGTCAGCAAATTATACTTACTGTGGTAATTGATGGTGTTGATCAGTCTGATGCCTACTTGAGCATGGTTGTAGGTTACCAGCACAATATCAAAAAGCTCCTCGCTGTCTGGATAGAGCTCCCGCAACTGGCTATTTACTGTCTCCAGTGCCTGAGAAAACACACAATATAATGTGTCTAAAACATGCAAAATAATGTGTCTAAAACACAAATGTTGTAAACTATTATTAATAGTGTATTAATACGAATACAAATGAAGTAAGTAGTAGACAGTGAGAACATTGCAGTCAATACTGATAAAGGAATAGCTCACACAAAAATGAAAATTTACTGAAAATGTACCCATCAAAGTACATATGAGATGAGTTTGTTTGTTCATTGGAAAGGACTTGGAGAAATTTAGCATTACATCACTTGCTCAGCATGAGAATAAGAGAATGACAGTTCAAACAGCTGATAAAAACATCACAATAATCGTATTAATAAACTATTAATAATAGTTTACAAAATTTGTGTTTGTAATAAACAAATTCACCATTAAGATGTTTGCGAGCTAAAATAGCCCTCTATACATAATATTGCTTTCTCCAGTGAAAAAGTAATCTTGCCTGAATCAAGAGAGAAATGTGCACAGATCTGCATGATTTACAAGCAAAAACAGTTCAAAACCATTCTAAACAAATATGTTGGTGGATTTTAATGTGTGAGGACAACAGGGGATGACATGTTTTACACTGGAGGAAGCATTACAGTATTATGGATTATAGACTCATTTGGGACAGAAGTGACTATTTAAAGTTAAAGCATCTTAATGATGTATTTGTTTATTACAAACACGCAGCTTTTCACTTCACAAGAGGATAATTGATGGACTGTAGTTGTGTGGCTTACTTATGGATTATTGTGATGTTTTTGCCAGCTGCTTGGAGTCTCATTCTGACGGCACCCATTCATTAAATGATGTAATTTCTTCAGATCTGTTCTAGTGAAGAAACAAATTCATCTACATCTTGGATTGCCTCCAGGTAAGTAAAGTTTCAGCAGATTTTCATTTTTGGGTGAACTATTCCTTTAAGGCAATGTCCTAGTTTTTGTGAAAAAAATTACTCTTTATAAATTGATAATGCATTATATTTTATTGTGCATTATTACCTTAACAAGTGGGAATGCTGGGCCCGGAGAAAAGGGCTCATTTTCGTGCTCCACCTGATACCTGAGATACTCTTCTATTCCTTTCTGCTCAAACACCTTCTGCTCTTTCTCTGTGCGGAACATAACCCGTGATGACACCGCAATGGTGACTGCATTCTCTGGTTTGGGCTGAATAGAGATGGTGAAAGAGAGAGACATTCCCTGTGAGACATTCATTACAAATGTTGAGCATATAACATACAAGTACAGGCTACCTGGTTCTTCTGTTTGTTAAAAGCATGTGCACTGATTTCATAAAAGTGGTCTATATGACTTATGCACTGTCACAAATCTTCTGAAGTCAAATCATAGCTTTGTGTGACAATGTTTTTTTAAATATTTTTTCACTATAATAATTTTCATCTCCACCATAACTCTCGAATTCCATTTGAATATGGGTACATTTACATCCAACATATTGTATACTGTTAATTTTAGTAATAAATTTAGTAGTTTTATTACATTCTTTTGTCATTTTTTAAATATTTTAAAATAATTTCCTTTTTTCAAAAAATAATTCAGCTTTCATTTATATTTATTTCAGTTTTAGTTATTTTTGTAATGTAACCTAAATTTACTTTATTTCTGTTTTTAATTTTATTTAATTTTATTTAAAATTTTTTTAGTTTATATTTTTCATCTATTTCATATATATACATTTAGTTATTTAGTTCATCTTTACTTTAACAAAAAACATTTTTTTTATATAGTTTTACTATTAGTGTACAATAACAACACTGTTTAATATAAGATCCAGTGACATTTAAGATCATTGATTTAAAACCTGGCAAGACATGTTAAAACCGATAGTTCACCCAAAAAAAATTTATTCTGTCATTGTTTACTCAACTTCAAGTAATTTTTTTGGTGAACTATCCCTTTAATGAACCACATTTTAATATACATAAGCACACATGAAAGGAACAATTATTGAATATCAATGCCACTAATGCATCACATAACTTCAGATGACTTAAAATATAGCTCAGAAGCCATATTGACCACTCGTTACATAAAATGATGACAATTATTTTCATTTTTGGGTGAACTATCCCTTTAAAAAGAGCCAGCAAGGAATGAATTCTGTAGAGTGCATAAAGAACAGTATGAAATGCAATAGTCATCTCTCCACAGCAAGCAATCATGCGTCATTACAGATTATATCTTAAGGTGAGAAGGCACGAATAGCGTGATTAATGAAGAGCACATTAGGATCTCCGGTTTCAGAGTAGATCGGACAGGACTGGATAATTTGAGATTATCATGGTCATCACAATAGCTCTTTCCCCAATTTTATTGTTCAATCAATATTTCATATGCAGCCACAGACCACTGATTATACAAAAAATAATTTCCAAGTAATGTTGTCAACCTGTATTATGTAGTGGAAACTGCCGGGGATGCATCAGGTCCCCGGTATAGATATAGTCAGTAATGTGATTCCCAGCAGCACAGCAGCAGAGCATAAAACACGTACAGTGCTTATGTATAGTCACATGGCCACACATCAGCTGAGTATGTCACAGGAAACCACCAGGAAGAGCAGGGCTACTTAATTTTGGAAAGGGGCTACCGCATGACGCAGACCTCTGTTCGTGCTGTTCAACACGCCCTCAACCGAGCAACAACCCTCCAACCCCAGACATGTACTGCCTGGGGGGTTATGGGAAAAGGACAAGCCTGTGTAAATTGATCTGTGATGAGTTAACAGTCTCTTTCCCAAAGAACCGGAGACCGATTTGCCATTCCAGATGAGCCGTGTCACGTCTCTCGCTCATGCTGGGAGATCCTCAGAGGTTTGAGCAGGACTGGGACATTTTTGATGATAAAGGGTATTTCAGGTGGTTGTGGATATGAGACATTACCAGGAAATAAGAGTGGATAAGTGGCCACTGCATTACAGAGGGAATGGGGGCAGTTGGGGCAATGGGACCAGAATTTAACTATCCAGCACATTGTTAGAGGGAACATTTACTCTAAAAGCCCTTGACAGATCAGGAAGAGTGAACAGCAGTGTTATTCAAACCTGCTGTGTAGTATCTGTCCTAATTGTTTAAATTGCCACTTTGGTGCCCACTTACTGCAGATATTAGAGTTTTCTGAATCAGACAGAAACATAAAGGCAAAACACAGGGAAATTATTAAATGTTAAGGGGGGGAAAGTTGTGAATATGCAAACAATTATAGCGTTTCAGGATTTTTTTTATTTTATTTTGTATAAGAAAGAAAGAGTTACTGAGAGGGCAGGAAAGAGAGGAAAGAGTCTGAAATGTCCTATAAACCAGTAACCCCCCCCCCCACACATACACACACACACACTCACACATTCACACACACACACACACTCACACTCACACTCACACACACACACACACAAAATGATTATATGAGGGAACTTTGCAAATGTGATTTCTGGACCTGGAAATGTCAGAAAATATTTTTACTTTTTTTTTTAGTAAAAAAAGTGTAGTTTTTATAATGAATTATAATGTAAAATTTATATTTGTCAGAAAAAAAATATTTTAATATTCACACATGACTATAAAAGACAAGTTAATTAATTGGTAAAAAAAAGTATAAACCATGAAAACCATTGTTATTAAACTTCTGAAATTATGCATTTTGATAATTTTTGTTTTTATACATATTTTATTTAATTATTCAAATATTGCCACTCCTAGTTTCTGTAAATAAAATAAAATAAAATAAAATAAAATAAAATGATAGCAGAAGTACCCTGGGGGTAGCTTCAGATATTGTCTTGGGGCCATGGATAGCAAAAGGTCGACAACCGCTATTATAGACCTGTATTTATTTGTTCAAATTTTTATAATATATTCAAATGTATTGTTTTTTTTCTTTCAAATGTTTATATTAAATTTTTTATCCTGCACTATTTCTAAGTCACTAAACAAATTTGTGAAATTCATGTTCAATTTTCTGACTGCATTTTTCTCATTGCTATATAATTTCTATAATTATATACTGTACATTTGTGTGTGTGTGTGTGTGTGTGTGTGTGTGTGTGTGTGTGTGTGTGTGTGTGTGTGTGTGTGTGTGTGTGTGTGTGTGCGTGTGATAAAAAATGCATTAAAAAGGATTTTCACTTCACTCTTCGTCTTAGATTTTTGGACCACTGTGTGTGATATTGTAGTTATGCTACTTATTCTAATTTTTCATTCTGCCACTTTCTGCCTGTGGTCAATCACAGAAAATCACAATTTCTAATGCATACAGCAAAAAATGTCGATTGCATTGCACAGGCACATCAAAACTTAAGGCCGTATATCTCTTGCCTTTAGTTAAACGCCACTGGCAGACACAATGATATATCTACTGAAAGACAGAAATGGATTTCAAAATGAATTTTCTTTGCACCCAGTAATGTAACTTAAACACATTGTCAAATGTACTAAAAGCACCATCAAACTGAGCTCTTAAAATGCATTAATGTATTTATTTGTGTAAGTCCATATTGTGGGTCAAAAGGTCATGCGTTTAGTAGAGCAAAGCAGAACAGATTGTTAATGAGACGGTAGAGATGAAAATCTGCATGACCCTTTGAAAATACTTACAAAGAATATGCCTCCCTCCACCTTCCTGGCCCGTCTCACAGGTCCCTTCATAAAATAACATTTCATATCAACCTCCACGTCACAGGCATACAGATTTGTCTATTATGTAATGCATATCACAATACATATACAACCCCAAATCAGAAAAAGTTGGGACAGTATGGAAAACGCAAATAGAAAAAGAAAGTAGTGATTTCTAAATTTACTTTGACTTGTATTTCATTGCAGACAATATGAACACAAAATATTTCATGTTTTGTCTGGTCAACTTCATGTCATTTGTAAATATACATCCTTTCCTGTCATTAAGACCTGCAACACATTCCAAAAAAAGTTGGGACAGTAACGCATTTACCACTTTGTAATGTTGCCATTCCTTTTCACAACACTTAAAAGACGTTTAGGGACTGAAGACATCAAGTGATGAAGTGTTTCAGGTGTAATTTTGTCCCATTCTTCCTGCAAACAAGTCTTAAGATGGGCAACAGTACGGGGTCTTCGTTGTCGCATTTTGCGCTTCAAAATGCGCCACACATTCTCTATTGGAGACAGGTCGGGACTGCAGGCAGGCCAGTCAAGTACCCGTACCCTCTTCCTCCGCAGCCAGGACTTTGTAATGTGTGCAGAATGTGGTTTTGCATTGTCTTGTTGAAATATGCATGGACGTCCCTGGAAAAGATGTCTTCTTGAAGGCAGCATATTGTGCTCCAAAATCTCTATGTACTTTTCAGCATTAATGGTGCCATCACAGAAGTGCAAGTTACCTTTGCCAAGGGCACTGACACAACCCCATACCATGACAGACCCCGGCTTTTGGACTTGTTGCTGGTAACAGTCTGGATGATCCTTTTCTTCTTTGGTCCGGAGCACACGGCATCCATTCCTCCCAAAAAATACCTGAAATACTGATTCATCTGACCACAGTACACGTTTCCACTGTGTGATGGTCCATCCCAGATGCCTCCGAGCCCAGAGAAGTCGACGGCGCTTCTGGACACTGTTAACATAGGGCTTCCTTTTGGCACAGTACAGTTTTAACTGGCATTTGTGGATGTAACTACGTATTGTGGTACTTGACAAAGGTTTGCCAAAGTAGTCCTGAGCCCATGTGGTGATATCGCTTATAGATGAATGACGATTCTTGATGCAGTGCCGCCTGAGGGATCGGAGATCACGGTTGTTCAGCTTAGGCTTGCGCCCTTGTCCTTTACGCACTGAAATTCCTCCAGATTCCTTGAATCTTTTAATTATGTTATGCACTGTTGAAGGTGAAATATCCAAATCTCTTCCTATCTTTCTTTGAGGAACATTGTTTTTAAACATTTCAATAATTTTCTCACGTATTTGTTGGCAAACTGGCGATCCTCGGCCCATCTTTGCTCCTAAAGGACTAGACCTTTCTTGGATGCTGCTTTTGTACCAAATCATAATTACAATCACCTGTTGACATCAACTGTTTCAAAACACATCATTATTTAACCAATTTACCTCATTACTAGCCCTAAATTGCTCCTGTCCCA